>JAODPA010064940.1:0-11026 GCA_025585075.1 Nepenthes mirabilis | reverse complement strand
GTAAATATATTTTATATGGATTGTATATTTTAAAATATAGAAAGCCGATTTTGTGTGGACGAGTGCCTGAATTAAAAGTATAATTTGAGATTTTAAATAAAAATAAAATTTTCAACGTCTGGAAAGCTACCGTGTCAAAACTCCTGCCCGCCATGGACCAGTCTCCAAGCAAGATCTATGGAGAGTGACAGCGAGGAGCAGCTCTCAAAGCTTACAGCTTCTTACATGGTTTCTTGAAACTGTTTGGAAGTGGTAGGTATAGAACTCTGGAGCTCTGTGAGTGGTGATCATTTTCCACCATGGCGTCTCTCAAATTCCCCATGATATGTCGCGTCGTTAAACCTCTCAAATTCGCTTCATTCATTATAAACCCTCAAAAACTCGCTTCCAGATCCACTTTTAGTGGCCAAATCGCATCCAGTAGCTTTCAATTTAGAACATTTTCGACCACCGAATCAACAGGCACCATCGATTTCCGAAGCAATCGAGGTGCGGATCCGTCGTCGGACGCCTCTCTGGAAATCGACGCCGGCTCTTCGATTCGAAAGTCGCTCAGTTTGTGGCCTGGAGTGTACCGGTCGCCGGTAACGAATGCGCTGTGGGAAGCTAGATCTAAAATCTTTGAGAAGACTAGCGGTGCGGAAGGAGAATTGGTGACGAAAACGCCAGCGCAGAGTCGGACGAGTATTGAGTATAAGTTCTCGTCGGATTTTGTGCTGAGAGAGCAGTATAGGAATCCTTGGAATGAGATTAGGATGGGAAAATTGGTTGAAGATCTTGATGCCCTTGCTGGTACCATTTCCTACAAGGTACTACCACGAGTTCTCATATTACTGTTTGTTATGGCACTGCTTAATGCTTGTGTCAAATGCTGGTTAACCAAGTTTAGTTAGGTCGTCGAGGATTGTCTGTTGCTGCTGTTGTTTGTTGCGAAATTTTAACTGTTGATGTTATTATTAAACATAAAAATAGCGTTTGGTTAGAGGGTTGCTTGCCGATAATGTTGAAATGCTAATTGACCAATAAATACATATCTTATTTGTTTGATATATTCATTTGTTTCCATTTTTTGAGATATGAACAATTTAAAAAAAAAAAAAAAAGTCGAAGACATATACTGACCTATTTTTTACGTGCTAATAGGAAGTAGTATCAAATTAAAAATAGTAGTTTAACATTTATACATAGAGCTGATACGACAAAGTGATGGAGATTAATGAAAGGGAACATTCTTGTTAGATCGTGTCGTGTCTTGTCATTATTTCCAGAAAAATAACGTATCGACTTATTGGTATTGTGTCGTGTCCGTATCAGTGTCAGTGTCCATCCTTCTTAGACTATGACCGATCAAGATCGCATCTTTACATGTCTCTGTCTTATGGCAGATGTTATTCAAATGCCTAGAAACTCAGCTGCACTTGTCCTCAGCATGTTACCCACAAGCTGACTTCCAATCTGAAAGATTGAATCAAAGTTTGCAGCATTACTTAAGATGCATGACTGCACGTAAGCCTTCTCAATGACTTCCCTGGCTGCCCTTTTGCAGAATGGTGGTATAATACCACTTATCATACTACAATCAAAATGTTCCCTTTTCAAGCTCTATACCCATTTTTCCCACCACAACTCAACATTGGAATGTAAACTCCAACATCAGTTGCATCCGTTGACATTATTATGGTAAAGGATAACTCTCAGCTCATTCCTGAAAGATCATCTGGCTTATGCCCAGAATCGGATGAGCGTATATATAAATCAGAACCAGACAGAGTGATCCTTTGAAGTTGGTGATCTTGTATTCTTGAAACTGCATCCATATAGACAAACATCACTTGCTGTAGGGAAGAACTTGAAACTGTCAGCTAAAAACTATAGACCATAACCCATTATTCATTGATGCAACTATTGGCTGATACGATGCATATCAGCCAATATATATCGGTATTGGGGCCCTCAAATATTGATATTTTCCGATACCTCAACAATATATTGATATATTTATGTATCGCTGATGCATCTAATACAATCTTGTCATTTTACGATTTTTTAGAAAATTATCTGTTTAATATATCTGATACTGATACATTTTATCCGATATGTCCAATACTAATATAATTTCGACCGACATCGATACCATTTTTTCCATCCATAGCATCATTGCCAAAATGGGATGAGTTGCATGCCGTCTCCAACTGCCACCGGAATCCAACATTCACAATGTTTTTTTATAAACTCCTACTCAAAAAGTCTATTAGCTGTCACATTCCACTTCAAACAGCCTTGCTGGAGACCACTAGCAATGTAGAATTTGTCATAGCTCCTATTGCAGCCGATAAGTCCAGAACAATCTTAAGGCAAAGCATTCTAGTGCAACAGCTCTTGATTCATTGGACTAACTTGGGAACAGAGGATGTAACACAAGGTTGATTCGTACTCAATTTCCTTCATTCCATCCTTGAGGCCTAGAGCTTTCTTTTGAATGAGGGTTTTGTCATGTAATCAACAGCAAGGGCCAATAATCAAATAGGAGCAACTGCAATAAACAGTAGCAGAACTCAACAATTCATTGTAACAATCAATCACTAACGTAGCTACTACAACCAATTAGCATAACTGATGTAATAGACAGTGATATATTAGAAAGACTCCAACTGGTTCTGTTGTATCGAATACTGCAAATATAAAGAGCTTGGCTAATGCTGTAGAATGTATGATTGATGGATATTTATAACATCAACTCTTGTCATCTGCTGTTTCAGATCCTCATCCCCCTTCTATTCTTCTAATTCTCATCCACTTTCACCTTCTTTCTAATGTGGTACAGGACCCCCCCGCCCAGCAACCCAAATGGCCCAACTCAGGATCTCATCAAAGAAAGCATGCTTAAATATAATCAAATTACTAAAGAAGGCTGCTGTAACGTGACCCAAGAACTGCATTGATTGTTGTGCCTCATGAAGTTTCCTTGTTTGCCTTACTTTTTTTATTAAGTAGAGTCAGTCTTAGAGTTAGGTAGAGTTGAGTGAAAAGATTAATCTCCTTGTTAGGAAGAATAGTGTTTTCTATTAAGGAGTCCTTGATTCCTCGATTAGTAAGTGAGTTCCAATCCCCTAGATTGAGCAAGTCCCTAGGTTCCTTTCTCATTTGTAATCTCCCTCCAAGACGGTTATCTTATCCTTTAGCATATTAGATATTTCACATATTTCCTTCATTTTCTTATTTTTTACATTTGGCAGAGTCTTCTACATTCTCTTAATAATTTGATTCCCTGTTGAGGCATTTAACGTTGACAGTTCTCTTCCCCACCACTGTTTTCCTCTGCTGTTTTGTTAAGCTTTTTTTAATTTATTTTACTTCCAAAATCCACCTGCATCACTTTCTCATCCAAGTCTCTCCTCATATAATTGGCTCTCAGCATTCAGTGGTGAATCATCCCAGTTCATCACAGATAGCCCATTAGTTTGTGGCATAAATGTGCCATTCACTTGTAATACATGGCACTGTGGGGAGTGAGATATAGCATCTTTGAGAAAGCTAGCATTTCAGAAAGGGAATGGTTGAGGGAAATGCCAGAGGGGAATCAAACTAGTATCGAGTGTGAGTTCTTGTTCGTTGTGCTGACAGTATATATGGAATTATATTTGAATGGGGAAATTGGTTGATGATCTTGATGGGTTGCTGATATCATTTCCTATGAGGTGGTAGAACTAGATAGATCTTGACAACATGAATTTTACTATCCAATTTTCTTGCAAGAATATGCTTATTCATTGATGCATGTCATAATACTCTTTGTTTTGGCACTGCTTAAAGCTTTTTTCTGTCCTATTCCTAAAATGGAAGCTTGTAGCATAACCACTTTTCTACTATAATTTCTTTAATATCTACCCCATTACATTATATTATTCAATTCAATGCAAATTTTGTTAGCTTCTAAGTGTAATTCTGTGCCCATAACCGAAGGTCACATGTGTACACCTAAATAAATAATGATAGGGTGACCTAGAACACAAGGCTCTATGCATTGGGTTTTTTGGGAAGGTCAAATGTACACAACTTTATCCCTGCACTACAAAATGCTATTTTCATGATAAAAAATATTCATATTTCGTGACAAAAAAATCATATATTTAAGGGTTTTTTTTTCCAATATAATATTTCACAAAAAAATGTTTTATATTTTTAACTTTTTTTGATAAATATGTGGTTTAACCACTTGATCCATTGGTCGAACAGTTGTTTCATTGTGGTTCAATAACTGGTCCGGTTTTACCAACTATGATCCTACAAACATAATACGAGATTTTCTCAATTTTGATTCTTAAATTTTCCTTCTTTGGCAAAAGCAGTTGAACCCATTATAAAATTTTAGCTTTACTCTTCCATACTTTTACACTGTCTCAACTTTACGTAGTAAAAGGGGCAAGACAAGCTCCAAATGAATGAAATAAGACAGGCTGCAGCCCAAAAACTGTAAATATTGAAACCCTTCATTGTAAGTAAAGCCTACAAGTACAGGCTGTTGCCTCTAAAAAATGCTTCATTTGGGGCTCAAATATGAAGTTTTCTTACAATTTCCTCATTGGATTCAAAATTTTAACTAAACAAAAAGTGCTTTTTTGCCTTTTGTTTGTATCCTTTTGATGTAAGACATTTGATGAAAACAAGCTCTTAGAAAACATTAAAAAACCTTCAATTTTCTTGGCTAAAATCAAACTTTTGTATCACTGAGGTTGTTTATGAAGTATTAGGCCGAATTGGTGTTGAACTGATTAGGCTTAGGGATTTAGTTGGTGTTGTAATCAGTTGATTCATGAGGGTGATAGCCGTGTGTGTAAATACCAGTACTGAATAGTGCTGGAAACAGTGGAATTAAGCTGATTTTATGTTGAGGGCACCAAAAATTTAAGATTTCCTGAGCTTTATAATTGAAGATAAGATGAGGAAGTTAATTTAAAGTGGTTTAGACGCTTAAAATGTAGGATGAAGGAAGTGCTTATGATGAAAATTGAGTTAGTTATGGTTGGAGGAAAGAAAGAAAGAGGTAGACCAATGAAAATATGGAGTGATATTATAAAAGTGATTTAAAAGTACTTGTGCTATTAGACTATATTATACTAAATTAAATAAAATGATGAAAAAGGATTTACGTAAATAACATTTCCTAGTGAGAAATAAGACGTTGTGGTTGTATATTTAGAAGTGTGGGTGCAGTTGAAATTAATCAGTTTTATACTGAAATATCGGCGTTATATCATATAATATTTAAATATCGACCGATATACCCAACATTTAGCCTATATATTGGCTAGTATTGGTCAATATTTTTCTATCAAGTTCCGATTTATAAAAATAGTTTGGGCCATTTTCGAATATGTTATACCATAACACATTTATATATTGGCCAATCTTAACTTATATAATATGTATGTTTATTGATAATTTATTGTAAAGTAATGTTGCTTATAAATTATGCTATCATATTTATAAATAAACTATAAATTTAAGTTAATCTCAAAGTGTATGCCCTTGTTTTTAGAAAAAAATTAGTGCCAGGTTGTCTGCAGCTATGTTTCTTGGTTTGCCGTTGTGCTGTTTGTCACAATCTTTTAATTGACTAATATAATGTGCCTCCTTAACATGATTCATTGGAATTCTATCACATTTCTCGGAGATTACTTCAGAATGCTTGTCAATGATAGCTGTTCTTTCTAGTTTAAGTTGTTTGAAACATCTCTTGAGATAGATTTTCTTGACATACTAAAAGGGTGCACCCTTGTGTGATTTGAGCAGCACTGTTGCATCGATGGCGGTATGATGAGACCCCTTATTTTGGTAACTGCTTCTGTTGATAGGATTGTTCTAAAAAAGCCGATTCGAATTGATGCTGACCTGAGGATCATCGGCGCTGTTACATGGGTCGGACGGTCATCCATGGAGATCCAATTAGAAGTGATCCAATCTTCCCAAGGTATCTTAAGGTTAAAATACCAATGGCAGATATATTGTCGACGATGTATTAACAATTATCCAGTAGTTTTTTTCTAACTAATTTTCTGGTGGAATTGTGATGTTCTTATGCCATGGAAAGAAGTATTGGCCAATATACATAGGTACCATCCTTAATACCGATATTTTCAAATATTGCGACAAAATAGTGTTGGCACATTATCGGCAATATATTGTGATATATTGGCTTATGCAACCGATATTTTGCAATATATCAGACACATGGATGTAAATGTTAATATCGGTATCATTTTCGATTATAGACATATTCGACTAAATTTATTAGTACAAGAAATATCAGATACTTTTTCTCTGTTTTTCTTATTTTCTTTTTTTTGTAAATTGTAACCTGATATATTGGCTGACATATTAGTTAAATATCAGGTATATCAATTGATATTTTAAATATTGGGATATATCAACGATTCAATAGTATGTCGTGATTTTGTCGTTGTATCAAGAAATGTTAGTACCGATAGATATTTTGTATATTAACGGAATTTCATTACATGATCAGCTGATATTTTCCCTTGGATCCCATCGGCAAAAAAATAATAATAATTGCATTTGATATATTCAATACTTATACACATCACTTGAGATGGATAATATATTAGTGCTGTGACTAATACGGATACCGATACCAATATTTTTATCAATACTGATTATTTTGCTTTGGGCTTCTTAGAATCTTAAGATGATGTTGAGTCATCCTATACTGTTTTACTCTCTTTTATAGCTTCATTGATGAAATGTGTTTCCTTTCATCTATTTAGATTCATTAGAACCGTCAGATCTAGTGGCTCTTGTAGCAAACTTCACATTTGTTGCTCGTGATCACGAGACTGGAAAATCAGCTCCGATTAACCAGATTTTCCCTGAAACCAAGCAAGAAAAATTGCTCTGGGATGAAGCAGTAGGAAGGAACGAGTCAAGGAAAAAAGCAAAGAGAGAAGAACAACAGCAGAAAGGGATTGACAGTGGAGACGTGGAGAGGATTAATAAGCTGTTGGCTGAAGGGCGTGTTTTCTGTGACATGCCAGCTTTGGCTGACAGAGATAGCATTCTTATAAGGGACACATGCCTTCGGAACTCCCTAATTTGCCAGCCCCAGCAAAGAAATATTCATGGCCGAATTTTTGGTGGATTTCTGATGCGAAAAGCATTCGAACTTGCATTCTCGACTGCCTACACATTTGCTGGAAGGGTGCCTCGGTTTGTTGAAGTTGATCATGTTGACTTTGTGAAGCCTGTAAGTGGCACTACTTGCATTTGAAGTTACAAATCAACTTCCGCCGTTTTATTCAATCTAGTGCAATATCTTTCGAGGGTAAAAGAATTGTTAATCATTCATTATCAGATCATTATGGGTTTTCCTCAGTTTTTTGTCTAATTTTTTTCCTCCAACCACTACTAATTCACATTTCTTCGCAATTGATTTATTTGGATTACATTTTAAGTACTCAAACCACCTGCGTGATTTCCTAGTCTTATCTTTTATACATACAACTTTTAAAACTTTGCAGATATTATCATTCCTTTACTTATCTTTTAGCATAACTTTACTCTTCTATCCTAACATTTTATCTCTGTAATGCTTAATTTGTGTATATGTTATTGAATCGCTCAACATACTTACCAATGAATCTGATAGCAGTTTTATGAAAATTTTCTTTAAGCTTGAAAGGTATATTTCAATCACAAATCTAATCCAATACAGCGCTTCATTTTGACAGACCAGTATTATTTATGTGTGTCATCTGAGAATAGAAGCAATTTTAAATCAATTTTTATCGTTTTATTTTGAGTTTTTCTCAGTTTGCCTCTTTCTTTCTTTTGTTTGGGACCGAATGCTGCAAGAAAACCTTAAATTTTGCATTCTCTGATGGGGATGCTCCTTATTAAGTTAATTTACCATATGAGACTGCATTTTAACTTAATTAATTTTAATTGAGATACACCAATTTTGGTGGCATTTTTTTTTTAAGTAATAAATTTATCTCTATTTAATGCAGGTGGATGTGGGAAACTTCCTGCGGTTCAAGTCCTCTATTCTGTACACTGAAGTTGAAAACCCATCTCGGCCTCTTATCCATATTGAAGTTGTGGCCCATGTCACTTGTCCTGAACTCAGATCCAGTGAGGTTAGATTTTTCAACTTTAGAAATTTTGAAATATGATCAAGAATATTGAAATTAGGACATTTTTGGATTTGAAAAGTTTTTAAATAAAAATAAAATCAATAAGGGGAAATTTTTTTTTTTAAAAGGAAAGAAATGTTGAGATGAAAAATAAAAATAAACTTTTCGTAAAAGTATTTTCTTTTTTGGGTTAGGAAAAAATAACAAGAAAATTGTTACGAATCTTGGCTGTTATGATTTTTTTTTCTCTCTTTTTNAATTTAGAACAATATTCGTGAACGATAGTTAAAAAATACATATTTTTATCATTTTTTTATAATATTATTTTAACATAAAACTTACAATCTGGAATTGAAGTACAAAAACATATATTTCTTCATTGTTGTTTTACAAATTTTATTTCAAGTTTTACAAATTTCTATTAAAATATAAGATCAATTTTGATATGTTTGTTTGCTTGTTGAGTGTGGTTTTGATGAATGTTTCCTCAAATCTTACAATCATGAACAGGTATCAAACAAGTTCTACTTCACCTTTACCGTTCGTCCTGAAGCCATGAAAGACGGATTCAAGATCCGCAGCGTGGTTCCTGTCACGGAGGAGGAAGCGAGGCACGTGATCGAACGAATGGATGCAGAGCACTCTCACAAGTATGCAAAGTAATTGATCCGACACAATCTCATATAAATTGACTGAATTTTATCTTTTCTTATCGAGGTTGGACATTTTTTTGGTTGAAACCCAAAATTTATGATTACATTGGGTTTAGATATACTATACCCTGATCTAGACCCGTCTCAAATATCATATATCTGTAGTATATACATTTAGTATTGTGCATATGTGTATGTATAAATGCTAACTTAGTCATAATATAAATTTAATATTTGCGTTTTATTTTGTTTTATATGATGTTGATTCTATATTTCAATTCATATATGTTTGATGAGTTCCTTAGTGCCTCAAGAGCCGTGGAAATTTAAGATTTAGAATGTTTATATTTTCGTTTGATTGTTGAAATTATCTGAGCAATCAAAAAACAGTATCAGATTTCGGACGAGAAAACATACATAGAGCACAATAATTTGGTGGCTCAATACAAATTCGAGTCATCGTCTGCCATCAATTTGTCCCTCCCTGCTGCTTCCTTGTCGACTCCGCTGCCGCATCACTAGAGTCTTCACTCTTGCATGACCACAAACGATCCGCTGATTTCCTGAAATTAAACCCTAAGGGGGTTATATTTAAGACTAGCGCCACAGCTGTTTGATGATATCAGTCATCGGTTATTTTAACAAAAGAAGGAATGGCAGCTTTTGGCACCGTCCGCTCTACGACACTTCTTCCTCTCATAGCCATTGGATTAAGCCTGAAATAAGGAGACACTTCTTCCTATTTTTCGAATTATATGTGACACTTTATAAGTTAATCTTATAAATAAGGAGACTATAATAGAAAATGATACATTTCATTGAGCATTCAAACAAAGCATCCAAACACCGAATCAAGGGTCTGGCATCGTGTCAATTACAACGGTAAGACTTTCATCCTAAAAACTTGGACGATCACAGCTATAATAAGATAATAAAATACATTAGACCCATCTTATGATCATAGCCGTCTAACTGATTAAGATTGAATCCTCGCCATTTCAAATTTGAAAAAGCTCAAACGGCTTTCTAATTCTCCTACACAAGTGGAAAAGCAAGAAGGAAAGAAAAACCAAGCAGGGTGGCTTTGCATGCTTTTAATTAATGGCAGATGCAACAGCTCAAAGAACTTTGCCGGGGGGAGCTACAAGCAGCTACTGGGCACAACAAAACCAGACGACGATCCGTCGGCATTCGAGCAAGATGACAAGGCTGCTTGATCGCTTTTGTACGTGAGCTTGACATCCTGCAGCCTGATATGGGTGCATGGATGCTCTGAGCTGCAGTCAAATTTTACGGCCACCTCCGTCGCCGACGATCCATGGATGTCTTGGTACATGACGTCGCTTATCTTCACTCCAGAAACCTGATACGAATCGGCCAGAAGAATCAATTAAGAAAGGAGCGAGTTTTAAATGCTAAGAATTTAGATTCCAGCGATTTAAAAACTGACAGATCTAAAAGCTTTAAATTTTAACCGTTTGAAAATGCCTTTTAACTGCAAGCTGTATAACCTTTTGGGGGCAACCGTTGTCGTCGGGGCAGTAATTTTGGTCGATGATGATCGGGTTTTTGACGTCGGCCATGGTGATGTGTTGGAAGAGAACGCCGGCGACGAAGCCGTTGCTCGGCCTCCCCCACGACTTAATCCTCACGCCGTTGTCAGTCCCCGTAAATTTGACCGTTTTAACGGTCACATTTTGTACTCCGGGCTCGTTCGCAGTCTTACCCAGACTCCCTATGCTGTCAAAAAGACAACCCACGTCACCACCAGTTTGGGACCCACAGCATTATCCATATTTAATTTATATTTTTAATTTTTACTATATACCTGATGCCATGGCCGGGCCCACAAGAGAAATTCTCGATCCAGAGGCCGGTGGTTCCGGCACCAACGGAGACGCAATCGTCGCCGGTCGCAGCGCGAGAGTTTAAGATGGTGACACCTGTTGAAAACTGGACATGGATGCCGTCGGTGTTGGGGCTGTCGCCGGAGGCCGACACCCTTACCCCTTGGATCTTGACGTTCTTACAGCCGTTGATTACAATGTGATAGAGTTGGCTGTTTATTGATGTCATTCCGTCGATCACTATGTTATTCGAATTCGTAAAGCCCAAAGTCTGTAAAGATTTACGTACAGGAAAAGAATAAAATAAGATAGAAAATTATTAGAGAACAGGTTATTATCATTTTAAAATATCAAATTTATTTTTTTAAATTTTTTT
>JAODPA010064929.1:0-11025 GCA_025585075.1 Nepenthes mirabilis | reverse complement strand
AATAATATTAGGATAAGGATCATTTTAGTACTTAGCAAAAATTCAATCCTTTAAAAGAAAATACTCGATTTATTATTATATTACTTGTTATGATATCAAGCACTTGTAATTTAACACAATTAGTTTTTGACATCGTTATCAGGGATTAAATATATTTTTTTAATATCAATACCACATTATCTTGGTGTTAACCTAAATTGTTTATTACTTTTTAGTTTTGAATTTCTTTTGCCTTGATTGTAGGCATGGTTTGCTTAGCTTAAGTAGTTTAGTTTTGATCTTTTTACATATAGTTAAATGATGAAAACATTAAAAAAAAACAAAGGGCAGCTTGTAGTTTTGGTATTGTTACATTTGTAGATCTTTCATGTAGGTTTAAAGTCCTATGAGACCATCTAAAAATATCAAATAACTACCTCTAATTCTTAAGATTGAAAAAACATATCATCAACGCACCAAAGCAAATCAAAGCATGGCCAACCAAATTCAAGAAGTATAAAATCCTAGGGCTCTTTGGGACTATGCAGTCCCAAGTGTTCATGGCACTTCTTCAAACACAAGAAACCGGCCATACAAGCTAACAATTTAAAAATCATGCCAGCCATCATTCAAATGATCCAAACTATGGTCCAATTTAGTGTGATGCCAAGTTATGATCCAAAATGCTCATATTTCTATTTTCTTGGAGATATGTAATACTTTCAAACATAATAGAGTTTCGGATGATACCGTTAAATTGAGACATTTTCCATTTTCACTTCGAGACAAAGTAAAGGGGTGGCTCACTACACTACCACCCGGTTGCATCACTATTTGGGAGTAATTGGCTAAAAATCTTTTAGCCAAGTTCTTTCCCCCTTTAAAGACGGCGAAGATGAGGAGTAACATTTCAATTCTCAATCAATTTGAAATGGAGTCCTTATACAAAGCATGGGAGCAGTACAAGGATTTGCCAAGAAGGATACCACACCATGGGTTGCCCGAATGGCCACAAGTTCAAATATTCTAGAATAGTTTTCACAACACAAGAACAATGATTGAAGCAACAACTGGGGGAGCACTTATGAGGAAGACCCGTGAAGAGGCATATGAGCTTTTAAAAGAGATGTTCTCAAACAACTACCAATGAGCCTCAAAAAGAAATCAAGCAAAGAAGACAATGGGAATGTATGAGCTTGAAACACTCACAACACTTTAAGCCCAAGTTTTGGCCCTCTCAAAGCACATGGAGTTCATGAAGGTGAATGTCATTCACACCCCCATATGACTTGTGAATGGTGTGTAGGGAATAATGTGGGAATATAGTGCCAAGCAGGGAATCCATTTGTCCTATCGATGAAGGAGAATGCTAATTACATTTCCAACTTTCAAAAGCCCCAACACATATAATACGCAATGGAGATATCATCCAAATTTTCATGGAGTAACCAACAAGTGGGGAAGCAATCTCAAGCACCTTCATCACGAGAGAAAAGGACAAACTTGCAGGAACTCATGGCACAATTAGCCAAATCTACTCATTCTTTCATGGTCGAGACAGAGTTTCAAGGAGTCGTCAAAACAAATTTTCAAAACCAAGGGAGTTAAGGCTTACTTCCACGTAATATCGAGACAAACTATGAAGCACGTAAAAGCTATCACTTTGAGGAGCGGTAGAGAGCTAGAGAAGCCTAACGTGAGCAAATTGAAGCCATACCACCAAGGAGCAAATGAAAAAGCTGGAAGCAAGGATGGTGAGAAAAATTGCTATGAAGAGGAACAAAAATGCGTTGAACCGAGTTTAACCAAGGAACAGGAAAGAGAAGCTTGTGTGAGGAAATATGCACCACCAATTCCATTTCCCTCTCGCTGCCAAAAGCACAAGCTAGATAAAGCAATTTTCAAAGTTTCTTAATATTTTACAAAAGTTATATATTAACATTCAATTGTAGATATATTGGAACAAATGCCCAACTATGTGAAATTCATCAAAAAGGTCAAACTAGAGGAGTTGGTGAATTATAAGACAGTGATGTTAATTGAGGGGTGGGTGTAATGCAATTTTACAAAACAAACTACCTCCTAAGTTAAAAGATCCAAGGAGTTTCTCTATACCTTACATGATTGGTGATTCATTCTTTTCAAAGGCTTTATGTGATTTGGGAGTGAGCATTAATTTAATGTCCTTGTCTACTTTCAGGAAATTGGACATAGGAGAACCAAAATCAACCACCATCTCCCTACAATTGTTAGATCAATCCATTAAGCATCCTCAGGGTATCATTGAGGATGTCTTGGTCAAGGTGGCCAAGTTTATTTTCCTAGCTGATTATGCTGTTCTTGACATAGAGGAGAATCATGACATGTGACTTATTCTTGGCCGACCATTCTTAGCCACCAGACGAATTTTAATTGATGATCAGAAGGGAGAACTCATACTTGAAGGTATGAAATATCTATCAACTTCAACAGACTCTTTTTTCTTCAAAGATATGGTGGATCACGTTGTGACTAAAAATTTCATGATGGAGCACCCAGAGGACCCCCTTGAAGCATGCCTACAACAGCCCAAGATGTTCATGTTTGGTGGTGAAGAAGGCAAACAAGAGGAAATCCACTATCTTGATGCTTCACCATCATGACCACACAAGCGGCAACTTATGAGGTCCTTCAAGCTAGCAGTTTGGTTCTTCCCACTCCACAGCCCACGGATCTTGAATTGAAAAATCTACCTCCCCATCTTCGATATGCATATTTGGGTGAGCTATCTTCATTCCCAATCACCATTTCCAATCATTTGAATGCAGTTGAAGAGGAGAAGCTCATTTGTGTGTTGAGAGAGTATCAGGGTGCTCTCGGATGGACTATAAATGACATCAAGGGAATCAATTTCCCTATTTGCATGCATAAGATAGATGGAAGAAGCTTAGAAACCATACATAGAGCACCAAAGAAGGTTGAATCCAAATATGAAGGAAGTGGTGAGAGGAGATATTCTGAAGATGTTGGATACCAAAATCATTTATCCAATCTCAGACATTGCACAGGTAAGCCCAGTACAAGAGGTCCCAAAGAAAAAGGAGGCATGACTGTATTTACCAGTGACAACAAGCTCATTACTACAAGAACGGTGACATGATGGAGATTGATTATCAGAAACTGAATAATGCAACAAGCAAGGATCATTTCTCTTTGCCATTTATTGACCCAATGGTGGAAAGGCTAGCTGGTCATGATCATTATTGTTTTCTTCATGGCTATTCAGGTTACAATCAAATTGCCATAGTTCCAGAAGATCAAGAGAAAACTACTTTTACATGCCCTTATGATGTTTTTGCATTTCGGACAATGCCCTTTGCACCGACCACTTTCCAAAGGTGCATGATGGCAATATTTCTGGATACGGTAGAGTAGTTCTTAGAAGTTTTCATGGACAATTTTTCCATATTTGGCTCTTCATCTGATGGGTGTTTGGACAATTTAACATTGGTGTTCAAAAAATGTGAGGATGTGAACTAAGCCTTGAATTGGGAGAACTGTCACTTCATGGTTCAAGAAGGGATTGAGCTTGGGCATAGGATTTTGGATAGAGGAATTGAAATAGATAAAGCCAAGATAAAGGTCATTGAAAAATTACCGTGACCAAATTCTATGAAAGGCCGTGAGAAGCTTACCGAGGCATGTAGGTTTTTATCAAAGATTTATCCAAGACTTCTCAGAAATCACCAAGCCACTTTGCACACTATTAGTTAAAGACAATTTTTTTTATTTTACAAGTGAACGTTAGGAAGCTTTCAACACTTTGAACGAGAAGCTAGTCTTGGATCCCACCATTGTTACTCTGTATAGGACCCCATCATTTGAATTGATGGGCAATACTAGTGACAATGCTTTGGGGGCAGAGAATGGACAAGATGATATCTGTGATAGACTATGCAAGCTGAACTCTTGATGATGCACAATTGAATAATCCCATAACGAGGGAGTTTCTTGCAGTGGTGTTTACTTTGACAAGTCAGTCTTACCTCATTGGAGCTAAGGTGATTGTTTACAAGGATCATTCAGCCTTAAATTTTTGCCTGAGAAGAAAGATGCCAAATCGAAATTCATTAGATGGGTTCTTCTTCAATAAGAATTTGACTTGGAGATTCGAGATAACAAGGGAATTTTAATAGTTCATAAATTATATATTAACTATTTAAATTTGGCAATTTTGATATCAATTAATACAGCTAAATGGACGATTCCTTATGGAACTTTTGCTTCCAAGATATAAAGGATTGTTTAGCAAGTTCTAAGTCAAACCATCTCTTCCTCTAGATGAAAGAGAAATTGGAATACTTTTAGCTTTATATACTAAAGATGAGGAATACAGTAAAATTTGAGAATTTAATACATTAATCTATGTCCGCTACAACTTCAAGATGCCATAAGCAAAATCCAAGCTGAATAGAAAGATCAATTCAATCCAATCAATTTGGATTATATATTTGAGGAAGATGATCCCTTTAGTTCATGGTTGAGGAGTGGGAGAGATCACTCCTTGATAGCCAAGATAATTCAGAGTGGCTTACTATCAAATTAAAAGGAGATAAAGAAGGTGGTGGTATTGATGCTGCCATAGGGCCAAGAGAAGGGCAGCAAGATAATAGCTCTACTTCCCTGGATGAACTTAGTTCCGTTAGGTGGTGGCGATGGAGTTGATGTCATTCCATTGGATTGTGATGATGATGATGAGCCTCTGATTATTAAATCAATTAAACGTCCCCTCTCCCCATATCTCAAAGACTGTTATTGTGCTGCCATAGAGACGATGAGACGGACATTGAATCACTATGGAGCAAATGCAAACTTATAGAAGAAGAGGGAAATGGATTCAAGCAGCTAGGGGTTCATCATCTCTAGTGTTGATAGATAGTTTTGGTGGTTTCAAAATCTCTAAATCCCCTGGTATTGATGGTAGTTCTAGTACACAACTTATCTTCAAGCCTAGAACTTCTCAACTTATGAATACAAGCATCCTCATTATTACCAGTACGGATAATGGTATCCCGAATAGCCAGATTATTATGGAGCACCCCAAGCCTCAACTCATTTTCCACCACAACAATAGTTCAGCCAAGAACATCAACTAATGATGAGTCTAGTAGTAGCATGAATGAAATTTTTTTTTTAAATGATCAATGGCAAATGCGATGAGGATGTCCAAATCAATCATCTAATGATCATAGCAATGGAGATGATGGATATACTTCCAAACGAAGACTGACAAGGTGGTGATATCAATATAATTTTTTCAACTTCAACTTATAATAATATAGTCATATTATGCTTATTGATTATCGGTGTTAACTTGATTAAGTGTTAGATAAGGCCACAAATTGTCTTATTCTCTACAAAGTGAAGGCTGTGCAGTTCGAGAATAAATTCACTTATTTGCTAACTTGGCAATGCTATACTAATGCAAAAGATATAACCTACATACATGTTATTTGGCAATAAGTAGCAATTAATTTTGTTTATTTGGTTTTAATTTTTTATCATTTCATTATTTTCTAGTGCATAAGTTGATACTAAAATGTTGATTAAATGAGTAAAAATTATCAAAAACACTTGACATGTGCAAAATATAATTAAATGTAGTTAAATTTTAGTATTTATCTCAATTTTGATATAGTTATGATTAACAAAAATTGCATCCAATAGGTCAATATTGATACATATCGTCTGATTTGGTCAATATTGATATATGTCGTTCGATACTAATACAGTCGTGACAAATACTGATATTGATATTTTCATCCATAGAATCTACACACTTTGAGGTGGAAAAATCAAGGAAAGATTGACATGTATATGTCACGTGAGGTGTCCTAGGCAAGTGCTGCACTGGTGACATGAGGAAAGAGTTGTCCCATTGACATTAAGCTGTCTTTTGCTATGTATCCCTTTTTATTTACTTCACACAAGTTAGGTGTAAAAAGCAATACAAATTTCTGGCAGAAACCATTTACAGTGAGTGCATGAAAACCCAAACTGAATGAGAGGAACAGAGTAGGTTGTCTAGCTATATTCCCACTAATACGATCCGAATTTTGAGAAGGTTGCCCATTTATATTTGCAAGTATCCCATTATTTCTATCTCACCAAATAGTGAACAATTACAGCTAGACTTGCCCTGATCTGAGAGAATTCTTGTCTCTGCCCTTGATTTCCTGATTTATATTTGTCCTTCACCTGCTTCTATAAGGCACTTGAACAATCACATTCACAGAACCAATGTTCATGAGACTCATCATTTCTACCACAGAGGACATGTTGGATCTAGTTGCATCCCTTTTGCCGTTAATTTACCTTTGGGTTGTAGCCTTTGCTTCAAGCAAAGTGATGAACAGTAGAATTTGAATAAATTCCAATCTTTTTATTGTTATTCCTAGTTAATTTTCTGCTGCAGCTGCATTTATGCATTCATTTGCTATTATCCTTGTATTGGATGTGTATCTTAGATGAATAGTTATAATTTGAGTACGGATACCTTGACAATTCCACATTTGGATTGTTGTTTTCTTTCATCTTGAGTATGAAAGTTATATTTTGATACCTTAAGCCTAAGCCGGTTTTCTTCATGCTATTTCCACCTCAAAACCACGTAGTGCCTAAAATGGAAATTCTATTTTCATTGGTAACCTAAAAGTTATACCTTGACCGAGGATTGAAATGTTAAACACTTCATCATATCCTGGTGATGAACGGTTTTTCACAGAATGGTAAAGGATACAACTGCAGCAGTTTATTTGGTGTTACACCCATAATAGCCCCGGCTTCAACAACTAATGTCATCAGTACCCCAATATATTATGACTAGTAAGCTAGGTGAATCGATGTCATAATGAACTTTCAAAAACAAAAACAAAAAGGGAGAATGCAAATTGGCCTCAACTTGCAGAATCTAGAGGAGGGGAAGTCAGACCCAGTGAAAATGGTAACTGTTTTATGATACATCAAGAAGGGTTTGACAACAGAATTTTGCTCTGAAGGCACATTTAAAATTCTATATCCTTTTCTTTGATTCCCACGGCCTCATTACAACCTTGAATGACGTAAAAGACTAAAGGTGAAATGATTTAACATGTGATGAATATGATTAAAGATGTTCTTGCTTGCTTTATTTAGTTTGTTTTGGATGCAAGTTTTCTTGAGGTCACATGGATATTTTTAAAAAATAATATTTTAAAAACTATCTCCGATGGTGGGAATAGCATCAAACTATTCAGCAAAAAATGGTGGTTTTTGCCATGTTAGACCAATCTCTAGATATCAAATCCAGAGATAAATATCTGGACTCAAAGTCCAGGCATTGCCATGCTAAGAATGCTGTACATACTAGCCAGCAAGAGCACAAACAAATTCTGAAATTCATCTTGGGAGCTCGAGTCCTGAGATTCATCATGGGAACCATAATAAAGCAAATTAAGAAAGAGACAAAAGTTTATCTCTGAGAAGAGTGAATGACCTAATAAGATTCAACGAGGAATATGTCACAGCCAATATTATATGTTGGTCTTTTTGTGCTCAATGGTGTACTTTGTCAGTCTGTCTCATTAAATTGCAGCGGCCACATCTGGCCACAGTGACCAGCAACCACTGCCTCCAGCTGCCAATGGCTGACCACCACTACTGGCAGCTGCTGGCCACCACCACAGCCACGCATGTTCTCTTGGTTAAGTACTCTTTATTCCCTTTCTTTCTCTCTCTTTTCTCCTCATCCCTTTGTTCAGCATCACTCAAGTACTTGATGAAACGAGACGAAATGTCATTCTGCCTATATCTAACTTATCTAACAAGCTAGCAACTTCAAATAAAACAAAGAACATATCCATAGGAAATCTACCTGTGCAAACAAATAAATAGCTTGCAAGACTCTAGCATAATCTGTTCCCATCATTTTGATAACAATATCTGCCAAAAATGTTCCTAAAAGCCTGAGAAAATACCAATGCAACAATAGGTCAGATCAAACACTGTTGAATACAATGTTAACAAGAACCTGAGAAAATACCAATGCGGAAAAAAAAAACTTGAGCAGAAGCAGAATATAATTATCAAAGAAAAGTAGAAAGAAATCCTGAATAAGTAATGCATCAGCTGAATAAGACTGCATACAGACATCTGAAATGTTATTGTAATAACTTGAATATAGTTAGAAGGGTAAATCCTCAAATTGATCATAGGCAAACTCATCTGTTTCAGTGTCAGTCGTATTAAATCTATGCATAATATTACAAAATATTTAGTTTTCCTGTTCAGCAGATTTTGATTGTTTATAATTAAGAATGATTTTATTAACGCTGTAATTACGGGATTTGATAGACCGTAATTGAGCTGAAATTAGGGAATGCTTTTCTTACTTAATGGAGAAGATCTCTCAATGGAGAGGCATTCAAATAAGAACACTCTGACATGGTATCAGAGGCCTAAGAAAAAAGGTTAACAGAAAATTTGATTCTTGGATTACCCATGTATCATTCAACTCTGAAAAGAATGTTCTTTCTTTTTCCCTTAATTTTAGATTTTGGTTCTCTAGACTCTAATATGTGGTTCTTGGCATTAATTTTCTAATCTAGCATGAGGAGCAGGATCACTAAGTTGATTTCTGGCATTCTTGGTCCTTTGAATTCTGCTCTATGATTCTGGGATGTTTTAGCCTCTATTTTGTGCTTTGTCTTATTAATCTTGGCTTTGATTTGGTGTGAAGGAAATTCGGGATTTGGTGCGAATCATCCTCAGCTTCAACTGAATCATCTTTGATTGTTTCGAGTCCCAGGAGCTTTTTCGATTTCAATCAACCCATCATCTTTCTTCTTTGTATATTTCTCTTTGTGCTAGACAAAAGGGCAATAGAGAGTCCAAATTAGAAGTGTTCGCGAGCACTGTGCCTTATCTTTCACATGGTGCTGTGATAACCTTACTTTTACCTATTTGCAATTGGGGTTTTGCATGGTGCACTGATCCTTCACGTGGGATTTTTTATTTGAACTTCACGAGCTGAATTTGGTACAGTGAGTGTGGATTAATTTTTAGATTTATTGGCCATAAGCAAGGTTTGAGATCCTGTCACTATTAATTTCTTGGTGCTCTTTTCATTATAATGTAGAGAGAAAATTCCATTAGTCATCCCAATGGAAAAATTACTCGACATGGGAACTTCAATTTAAAATATATGTAAAGAGAAAAGAAATAAGAGTCATCTAGATGAATCATCCAAAACTCCCACTTAGTCACAAAAACTTGATTAATAAGAAAGCAAGGATGTGGGCTATAATTGTAAGAAGCTTCAGCATATTGTAAAGAATTGTCAGAAGAAATTCTATATTTATTGCAAAAGGCCAAAATATTGTCAAGGATTGTTGCATATGGCCTCGGAATCAACATGTTCACGATTTTCACACTATTACCTAGCTCGTTTCAGCTTTTGTCCCAATACTAATGATCACTCCTCTATAAGCACTAATACACTTTCCCCTCACACCCCAGATGGTGCAACAGGTGATTGTGTCTGCACTCTTTGCCTTAAGCCTACAAGGTAAGCAAAAAATGCTTACTTTTCCTTAGTTGGTTGACTATATTGCTCCGAATCATATGACTGGTAGTATGGATACCTTACAACATATTGAGATAGCCAATGTCAATTCTCTTCCAATCACTAATATTAAAAATCTGGGTCATCTCCTTCTATATGTATTGGCATCACCAGAATTATCTACCAACTTGATTTTTGTAGGACAATTAGTTGATACCAATTGTGAACTTCACTTTGATCAAAATTGTTATCTTAACCAAGATCAAGCATATGGGAAGGTGACCGCAAAGGAGCATAAAGTAGGACATCTATTTCTTCTCAAGTATTTCATTTATAGTGTTGTTTCTCTAGATTATACTATTTTCACTCATGATAGTACAGCCTAGCTGGAAAAATTGGGCCACCCTGATTCTTTCATTTTTTACTCACCTTATGAAGTATGGCTACTTGGGCAATAAAAATGTGTGCTTATGTGTTTATCTCTTAATGTGCCATTTCATTGTATTTCTTGCAAATTTGGTAAAAGTAAAGCCTTATCTTCCTTTTACATGGTAATACTGCTTACACAAGTGTTGATATTATTCATATCGATACGTGGGGAAAGATTCTGGTTACTTCGCATGCTTAGTGCAAGAATCTTGTTGCTGCCATTTATGATTCTAGTCATTTCACTTGAGTATATCTCTTTGTTTAAAAGATGCAGTGTTTTTAGCTTTTTCAAGCTTTCATTACTTTTGTTGAGACATAATTCTCTACTAATATTATAACCTTAATAACATTATCTATGATAAAAGATTTTTTCTAGCATATAATTTTACACCATGGAAGGATTTAGTCATAGCTATCGATACTATAAATGGCATCTATATAAATAATAAACCATATGTTCCATCTGCAGGCCAAGTTCCATCTGGTTTATATAAATAATAAACCATACGTTCCACAAATGAATAATTTGTCGTCTACTACACCTTACATGCACTTAGGTAGTCTTGGAATTCTATCTGCAATTTTCAGTTGTTTCTAAAAGCTATTCTTATATCAAACTATAACATCTACATGCATGGTTGATGGTTATTCACAATGTAATGCCACCTTCCTTGTGACTATGGTCATAAAGAATCGACTATTGACTACTTGTATAATTTTGCTCTTGCATTTGTTTACGTTTCATTCTGCAGGCCAAGTAGTCATTATCTCAAAGATAGTCATAGATTATGTGTCCTTTTAGTATGACAGATGAACTCAGCTCAATATATTGGGTAGTAGCAAAGAACATGAGGTAGACCTTAATAATGTTGGATTAAATTGTGTTTTGTTTCAATTTCATAATGGGTACGAGGACTTGGTCCTCCATCAGACACATTGCTTGCCTTTTTTTTTTTTTTAATCTTGCTTAGCATAGCATATTAGTTTCAAGGGTTCGTATCTTAGTCAAAACTTTTCCTGAACAAATCTTTGCAGCT
>JAODPA010064919.1:0-11025 GCA_025585075.1 Nepenthes mirabilis | reverse complement strand
TTTGATCTCACCAAAAACACTCCGACGTTTAAGTCAGTAATTGACCTTCTAAAGAGAGAAAGTGGATGTAGAGAATGTAGAAATGAATGCTAGTGAGTGTTTGTAGATAGAAATTGCACTTGTGGAGAGAGTGGTTTAGGATGCTCGTGCGGAGCAATTTTCTCTAAGTTCTAAGTTCGCAGGGAATTAGTAGCAGAGAAAGAGAGAATTAGAGAGCTTGAGTGTAGTTGAGGGCATTCAGTGAGCGATTCAGAGCATGCCTTAATGAGTGAGCCTTCATAGCCTTTTATAGCCATGGCCTTGAGCTGCTCTCTTTAGACAGCGAGGTTGGATGCTCACCTTCTGTAAAAAATTGTTGCCTTTTTGGCGTAAGCGTGATTGTCATCTTTGGCTGTAACGGTCAAGGAGGTTGATCTCCTTCCTTCTGCGTATGGTAACAGTTAGGGTTTCCTGCACATTGTGCGTGGATTCTGGCACCTTTCTCCTACGATGTGCTCTAATTATGAATGTGACCGTTACAGTGAATATTGCCTTCTTGGAGATGCGGAAAATTAGAACAGACCTCCGTTGTGACTTGAAGATGGACGCTTGGGTCAATCTAGATATGGGCCGCGTTCATCTTGGGTCGTAGCTGGCCTACTTTTCATTTCCCCAGTCAACAGTATCATTGACCGTCCTTAGCTTAGATGGACATTTGTTGATCTTGGACCTCTACTGGTCCATTTATTTCTTGTCCGTTCAACAGCAATGTTGATCGTCCATGTAGAAATGAGCCGTTGAAGATTTGGGCCGTTTTCTCCTTTGGGCCAGCCTGCTATTAGCATCCCCATCACTAGCCCCCCATACTTGTGGGCTGGGACTCCGACCTCCAACATGTTCATGATGGGATACGTCTAACTCCATCACTTGAGACGGTTTGATGAGAAAACTAGTAGTTGCTCTTAGTTTATTTACCGCGTTGCTTGTGACTGTTGACTGTAATGCCAAGATCCGGAGAACAAAGTTGAAGGAACGTTGATCGAATTATTGACCGTCATGCCAGAATCTAAAGAACTAGGCCAGAAGGAGAGTGTTGACTACCAGATTCGTTGACCGTCATGCCAGAATTCAAATAATTGAGCCGAAAGGAGAGTTAACCAGATTTACTAACCACCATGTCATGATCCGGAGAACCATACTAAAGAAGGCGTTGACTGGATTCATTGATCGTCGTGCCAGAATCTGGAGAAATAGGCCGGAAAGAGAGCTGACCGACTTCGTTGACCGCCACATCATGATCCGGAGAACCATGCTGAAGAAGGCGTTGATCGGATTCGTTGACCGCCACGTCATGATCCGGAGAACCATGCTGAAGAAGGTGTTGACCGAATTCGTTGACCGCCACGTCATCATCCGGAGAACCATGCTGAAAAAGGCATTGACCGAATTTGCTGACCGTTTTATCAGAATCCAAAGAACTGGTGTGAATTGAATCAATGCATTGTTTCATCATGTTTCCGGACGGGTGATTGAAAAGTTGGGTGAACCGTTTCAGTACTCTACCACGTGTTGTCATACAATGAATTTATAATCCTGATAATTAATTCACCAGAAGATCTGATTCGATTGTGGTCTCTCCGAAAATGACGTGTCCGTCATGATGAGTGCGCCTTTTTGATGCGTTGCCTTACTCCAATGGTTGCTATCCTTATAAAAGCTGTCCATCAATTAAAATTTTTTATGCCTTCTTTCACAGATATTCTAGGTCCTTATCTCCTTCCTCTTGCTCCTACTTTCATGACTTCTTCCGTTACATAAATTGCCTCTGTGATTACCATCAGTGAAGCGAGGGAATTGTACGTTGAGTTCAACATCCTATGGAAGATTATGTTCTCGATACCCATGGAGCAAGACAGGGGCTGCTCTCTTCCTGCAGAGCATATTACTGTATACGAGACTCACCTGATGAGTAGGCTTCGTCTCTCTATACAAGAGGAGCGATATCTTTGCTCGTTGTATATTTTTCTCCATCACCATTCGTGGATATTAACGATGAAGGCTATGAGGGTGATATTTCGATTCACCCAAAGTGGAGATTGGATCTCTCTATCTTCTAGGGAGTTGCGTATTAGTAGCGCGATCTACAACTCGTTGAAGAATTGGAAGGATCGTTTCTTCTTTGTGCGCGTTGCTAATACCTGGTCCTTGTCCCGGGATTGGGGCAAGGTTCCCGATAAACTCACCAGGAAGCCCATGCAAGTAGAAGTGGAGGCGGTGGAGCCCATACTGCAGCTGGTGAATGAACATCTCTCCGAGTTCAAGAGGGATCACCTGGTCTCGAGGCAGGAGGCCAAAAGGACTCGTTGGGGTCCTCCTTCACCCATTCAGAAGGTTAAACCTTCACCGGCGGCATCACAACGCAAAAGGAAGGCCGACACTATTACTATTGACGAGGTCGACACTTCTATGGCTGCTCAGGCTCCCAGCAGTCCAAGGAAAAAGATGGCTGCTCTAGTGAAGCCTACTTCTTCGTTTTCCACAGAGCCAGATTACCTGATGGCCGAGCAACTTGCTGGGACTGGAGAGCACTCCGAGGTTGAGGCTTTTGTGGAAGATTCTGGGGCTATTGTGCGAGTTCTCACAGGAGATGCCATCATTTAGCTGTCGCTAGCGGGCAACTTGGCGGTGCTTGTTGCACCAACGAAGTCATCACTTGAAGCTGCCGAGAAAGAGGAGCTGTTGCTGAGCCGTGACTTGAAGTCGCCGGGCTAGTGGAGCCAACTGCTGAGTCGCAACTTGAAGTCATCGAGCTAGTGGAGCTGGCTACTGAGTCATCCATTGAGCTGGGAGAGTTAGCCGCCGAAGCTCTTGCTTAGGCGGTTGACTTTTTTACAAAGCCCATGCTAGAGGTTGTTACTCCTAGCCTCCTGGACTCAATGCCGCTGGAGCTTGCCAGTGAAGTCAGGGCAGAGCAGTCTCAGGAGGAGCCCACCCCAGGTCCCCCTTCAGCAGGTTCTTCTTAGAGGTCACGAAGACGGCCAAGGAGATAACGAAGAGTTTTTAAAGTAACCTTTCGAAGTTCTCCTTTTATTTTTCCTAAGTTGTCATTGCCTAACTTCTTTGACCTTTTACAGGAGGACAAGATTTTGTTGGCAATGCACAAGGGCCTGTGCCAAAGAGATGCCGTAATCGGCGACCACGATGAGGAAATCGTCGAGATAGAGGGGGAGATGGACCAGTTGGACGCCTAAGTCCATAAGCACCAAGAGGAGAAGGCTGCACTCAAGCGGGAGCTGTTGGAGCTTAGAGCTTGATCAGCAGGTCATGAGGAGAGAGCTGAACGGGTGGAGGCGCTTGTGGGTAAGCTCCAAGGAAGGATAGCCTTGTTAGAGAACGAGCTATCTACTCGTCTACATCCTCAGGAGGTTACCCTAGCGATGTGGGTCAAGATTTGGAAAGGCGTTAGTATTTGTCGCCACATTGCCAAAATTGTGGACCCCAACTTTCCAACCGGCATCCTTGATCCATCAAATTGTGCCACCCAGAGATGTGAAGACCTGGTTGATTATGCTCAGCGTGACAAAGGGCCTCTCTCACCCCTTCTTGGGAGCTCTACTCCTTAGCTGTACATTTATATTTTTAGTTTCGATCTCCTCTTGTACATTTGAGTACATTAATGAGAAAATGTATTCTTACAGCAGTTTAGTCTCTTTGCCTTGTTTGTTTAATGGTTGATGTGTATATCGGCCGGTCAACCTAGAGCGTTGACTATCAAGGTCTTGTTGCTTGGAGATGAGCCCTTGACCCTCAAGGAATTGTTTTTATATATGAGTATGCCGTAGCGTTTTGTGCCCTCGTAATGCATGACGCTACTTAGGTTACGATTCTGGGCGGCCAGCTTTTAGACGGAGTACTTTACTCCCGATTTATCAACCGTCGTAGACCGATCGCATTATCTCCTACTGGAGAAGGTTGTCACGCATGTTGTTTAAGTCATCTAAGTTTAGTATTAGACCGCGGATGGGGCACTTGGATAACCAAAGTTTTATTCGACCGCTTACGAGCCACTTGGATAACTAGGGTTTAGTTCGACCACTTATGGGCCGCCTGAATGACCAGAGTTTAATTTGATCACTTTTGGGTCACCTAAATGATTAGGATTTAATTTGACCGTTTATAGACCGCCTAGATGACCAGGGTTTAATTACGAGCGAGTGAAAACTCGCCTGACTTAGGGGTAATCTAGGTCATTTATTTTGTACAACTTGCAAGCAAGTATTCACATAGAAAAAAGAAAAAGAGAGAAAAGAAAAGCATGGCACAGTGCTAAGGAAAAAGGATTTTCTTTTATTAATAATAATGTATATTACAAGCACACTTTGTGTCACATGAATAACCGCATTAGATTTTCACTAATAGTAACGCTTTAGGTGGACCGCATTCCACGTCCACGAAACTAAATTATCGTTCTAGGTCTAGAGCTTGTATGCCCCATTCCGCAAGACGACTGAGACTAGAAACGGACCTTCCCAAATTGAAAAAAGTTTATTTCAGTTGGCTGTCTTGTCCATTGCTTCTATGCTTCGCAAAACTAAGTCTCCAATTTTGAATTGTCGTGCTTTTACTTTATTGTTGTAATAGCGAGCAATTCATTATTGGTAGGCAGCTGTGCATAGCCTGGCCTCGTTGCAAGCTTCTTCCAACAAATCTAGGTGCTCCCTGATCTTTGGGAGTTGCCTAGTGGGTTGAAGGCTTCAACCTGAAGGCTTGGGAGCTCGATCTCGATCGGTATTACCGCCTCAATCTGGTAGCAGAGGTTGAAGGGTGTCTCGCATGTTGGTTCCTTGGGAGTCGTCCGATATAACCATAGGATGGAAGGCAACTCATTGACCCAGTAGCCCCCTGCATCCTCCAGCTTGGTCTTTAAACTGTGGGTAGTGTGCGGTTTGTAACTTTTGCCTGACTATTTACCTAGGGATAAGCTATCGAAATATGGACCAATCTGATACCCCAACTGATGTAGTACTTGGTAAAGCACTTTCCCGAGAATTGGATTCCATTGTCAGCCATGATGACCTCGGGAATACCAAATCTGCTCACAATGCTTTGGCGAATGAATTTCAAGGTATTGTGCTCGGGGATCTTAGCCAGTAGGGCAACTTCAACCCATTTGATGAAGTAGTCAATGTACGCGATGATGAACTTCCTTTGTCCAGACACGATGGAAAATGGGTTGAGAATGTCGAGCCCCCATCGGGCGAAAGGCCAATGAGCTTGGAGAGATCTCAGCTCCGTGGGCAGTTGGTGGTAAAGATTGCCGTGGAGTTGGCAATTCTCGCACTTCTTCATGAACTCTAGGGCATCCTTCCTCATCGTTGGCCAATAATATCCCTGACGCATGATTTTAAATGTTATATTCTTGCCGCCAATATATGGTCCACATATCCCAAGGTGAACTTCACTCAAGGCGTAGTTGGCCTCCTCAGGAGTAAGATACCGGATGTACGGAGTCGAGTATCTATGACGATACAGCCGTCCGTCGACTATGATGTACCTGCTAGCGTCTTCTTGTTCCGTTTGACTTCGTCCACATTATCCGACAGTGTTCCATCTGCCAGATGCCTCCAGAATGGTATCATCTAGTTTTCAGCGTCGGAGACTTGCATCGCTTCTTATTCCTCTATGCCAGGAGTCCCTTATGTCCCTTAGTATGGTTCTGGATCTTCGACCGCTATCGTTCTAACAAGTTGGTCGGCCTTTCAGTTCTTAGTTCTAGGGGCGTGGACCAAGTTTAACTTGTCAAATCTTTAGATAGCATCCTTCTCCTTTGCCAGGTATTTAGCCAAGAGAGAGTTGCACGTCTCGAAACTCCCATTAATTTGGTTAAGGACTAACTCAGAATTACTGTAGACGGTCAGTCGCTTAGCTGAGTACTCTTTGGCTAGTCGTAGTCTGGCTAACAGGGTTTCGTACTCGATAACATTATTAATGGCTGAAAAATCGAGTTTAAGGGAGTACTTCACATCAAACCCGTATGGGGTCCTTAGGACCACTCTGGCACCGCTGCTCGAGTTGGTAGAAGATTTGTCCATGCTGAGAACCCATTCCAGCTCTTCTAGATGGTGTTCTGCTTCCTCAATGCGGTGCTTATTGATGGTTGGAGTCGTAGTCTCGACTATGAAGTCGGCTAGGGCCTGCTCCTTGATTGCTGGCCTAGGCTGGAACTCATTATCGAAATCTCCCAACTCGATGGCCCACTTTAGCCGCCATCTGAAAACGTCAGGTTTTTAGAGGATATTCTTCAGTGGCTGGTTAGTCAAAACGACTACGTGATGAGCCTGAAAATATGGTATCAATTTACGGGCTGAGAAGACGATCGCCAAGGCAAGCTTCTTAGTGCACGGGTAGCGGGTCTCTACGCCAGTCAATATTTTGCTCACATAGTAGACCAGCCGCTAAGCGTCGAAATCCTAGTGCATGAGAATTGAGCTAAGAGTTACCTCTGATACTGCCAAGTAGAGGTATAACTCTTTTTCGTCTTTGGGTGACGTCAGCAATGGTGGATTGGCCAGGTACTACTTCAACTCATCGAAGACGGTCTCGCATTCCGAAGTCCACTGGAAATCGTTTGCATTCGTCTCCCTCAGAGTCTTGAAGAAAGACTGATATTTATCCCCCGACTTTGCTAAGAAGCAGGACAGTGCTGCCAGTCTTTCGGTTAGCCTCTGGACATCCTTGACGCTTTGTGGTGGAGACATGTCCATGAGGGCCTTGATTTTCTCTGGGTTTGCTCCAATCCCTCGCCGAGAGACGATGAAATCTGAGAACTTTCCTGATGATACTCGAAGACACACTTTGATGAATTTAGCTTCATCTGGTGCAGTCGGAGCACCTCAAAAGATTCAGCTAGATCGCGAAAATGGTTGCTGGTGGTCTTGCCCTTGACGAGCATGTCATTGACATACACCTCCATATTGTGGCCGATCTACTTCTTGAACATCTTGTTCATGAGCCTTTGGTAAGTAGTACTCGCATTTTTCAGATCGAAAGGCATTACCCTATAGCAATAGGTGCCTTGATCGGTTATGAACAATGTGCATTCCTCGTCTTCCGGGTACATTCGGATCTGGTTATAACCCGAGTACATGTCTATAAAACTCAACAGCTCATGTCCAAAAGTTGAATCTACCAATAAATTGATCCTGGGTAAAGGGAAGCTATCCTTTGGGTAAGCTTTGCTGACGTCAGTAAAATCGATACACATCCGTCATTTTCCATTACTTTTCTTCACCAGGACGACGTTAGAGAGCAAGTCTGGCTATTGGACTTCTTTGATAAAGCCGGCGTCCAGCAACTTTTTCACCTCTTCCAGAATAGCCACGAGTTTCTCCACGGAATAGTTCCTCTGCTTCTACTTGACGGGCTTACGGTTAGGATCGAGCTTCAACTTGTGGACCATTACTCCAACTGGAATTCTAAGTACGTCAGCGGGTATCCACGAGAAGATATTGGCATTCTATCTTAAGAATGCTATCAGCTCGTCACGGCAAGTGAGCCCCCAATCTATACACACCTCTCCGGGTTCTTCGAATTTAGTGGCACTTGATCAATGGCCTCGCCGGACTCGCCTACTGCAAGGTGGCTTCGTCTCGATGGTCCAACTCTCATATAGGTCTCTCATCGCCACTTGGGGCAATCTGTGACATGTAACATGTCCGCCCAATCACTTGGTCGCCTAGCTCTTCACCGATACTGCGTGCTGTTGGAAATTTCATCTTTAGATACGGTATCGAGGTGACGACTCCAAACGCTGTTAGGCACGGCCGGCTTAGGATAGTATTGTATACGGAGGGCAGGTTAAGTATCAGAAAGTTGAGTGTGCGACTCACAATTTTGGGGTACGTGCCCAGAGTGACCTCTAACTGTATTGTACTTTGTACAGTCACAAGTTCATTATTTAGGCCAGATAATGGCCCTTCGACCGGTTTCAATTGATTCTTTTTAAGTCCAAGTTTGAAAAAGGTATCGAGGTAAAGTAAATCTTTCAAATTTTCATTATCAATGAAGATCCGTTTTAGTTAGTAGTCCATAATATCATCTGAAATAAGTACATATACAACAATGGGATCTGAATGTGGGGAGCTTACATAAGCATATCACTATAACAAAAACTAATGACATTTTCCTTCACTCTCTATTTCTTACGTCTAGCTTGTCACTCATTGTGATCTACTTGGGTCTTAGGCGGTTGGGTTATTATCATGTTGACAACTCTAACTGCGACCCGATTTCACGGTTGGGACAGATCTAACAAACTTGCCGAAGGTGCCAGATCTCTACCCAGGGTTCCTAACAAACCTGGTGAGATGGCTCCTTAGGATAAGCTCCTCAATCTCCAGCTGGAAAGTCTTGCAGTCCTCCATGGTATGTCTCGAAGATCGATAAAAATTGCACTATTTCGCTAGATTTCCTCCCTCTGTGTTCTTTAGTGGCTTTGGCCACTTAAGAAATATTTTACCACGGATCTGTATAAGGACATTGGCCTGTGTGCCGTTGAGAGGGGTTAGGTTGACCGGCATGTACTCCTTACAGTCCAGTGCTCCGGTCCTATACTGCTTTCGATAGGGATTGTCGCCACCACCATTCTTCCTATTTTCCTCGGCCTAGAAAGAGCGAAGTTGGTCGGTCCTCTCAAGACGCTTCGCCTCGTTAGCTTCTTCGGTGGCCATGTACGCCTTAGTGATGTACTCTGCTTTCCGGAAGATCTACGGGTTCTTATAAGCCAGGTGCTTAAAGAAGTCACCGTGTGTTAACTCAGAGATGAAACTGCCAAGTTTTATCTCCTTGGTGAGCTTGGGGATCCTTCTGACCTTCGTCGTGAACCGCTCCAGAAACTTCCTTGGGTTCTCTCTCTGTCTCTACTTGATGTGGGAGAGATGTCAAGGTTGTTTCTCTTCTTGACGACTAGAAGCATACTAAATCAAGAAGAAATCGGTGAGTTGCCGAAAATCCCAAATCGAGTTCGAGGGGAGCAGGTGGAACCAAATCTAGACGTCCCCCTTCAAGGTGAGGGGAAAATATCGACACATTGCTGCCTCCTCCAGGCCCTAGAGACTCAGATGGATGCAGATGTGGTCGAGGTGATCCATGGGATCAGTGCTCCCATCATAAGAATCCAGTATTGGCATCTTGAATTTGGCCAGCAATGGATGATTTAGGATCTCAGCAGTGAAGGGAGATCTCTCCAGTTCGACGGCATGCTCGTTGTCGTCTTTGAACACACAATTTCAGATCTTCTTGACTTTTGGCTTCACTTGGGAAGCATTTCTGGATCTCTTAGAGTTGAGGTATATTCTCAACTCCGTTCTTTTAGTGGTGCGGTGCGTAGCTGCCCGACTACTGCCGCTGGTGGATCGAATTATCCTAGAAGCTCTCTCTTGAGCTTGAGGCAGGGGCTCATCTTGAGAATATCGAGGGTTCCTCCTTTCTGGACTTTCATCCGGAGTCTTGTGGCCCAAACGTCCTTCAAGCCTTAGATGGCTCTGGGCGTTGGAGGAATCCTGAGCTTGAGAGTTGTTTTGTCTCGTAGCCTTCTTGGCTGACTTCTTTTTTTTTTCTGGCCTCCTCGCATGGAGATCAAAACAAGAGTTGAGGAGAGTGGAGCCTCCTACTTCTTCTTGTCCTGATGGGTGCAGAGCATTTGGAGTATTTTGAACATGTTATTCATCTACTCTGCTAGGTTAAGAAAAAATGGTGTTGGCTGGCCTCCGACTAGATTACCAGCTAAGTGGTCCTAGTCGGGAGGGGAAGCGTCTCTAGCGGGAGCGCTAGCTTGGACTCTAGTGTTTACCATCTTGTTTGATGAAACTGATTTTAAGAACAAAAGTGGTTGGCTTTTAGTTAGTGTTTCCACAAACGATGTCAATGATGCATCATAAATCCAAATTTTGAACAGATTCAGATCAAATTATCTGTCTAATTTCAGTTCTGTCCACAGAGTTTCAGATCTTGCACACCACAACTTTAAATAATAGGTCAAGTGACGGCGGGATTTGGACCCACCGAAAATACTCCGACGCTTAAGTCAGTAATTGACCTTTTGAAGAGAGAATGTGGATGTAGAGAATGCAGAAATGAATGTTGGTGAGTATTTGCAGATGGAAATTGCACTCGTGGAGAGAGTGGCTTAGGATGCTTATGCGAAACAGGTTTATCTAAGTACTGAGTTCGTAGGGAACTAGTAGCACATAGAGAGAGTTAGAGAGCTTCTGAGAGTTTGAGTATGGTTGAGGGTGTTTAGTGGGTGATTCATAGCGTGCCTTGATGAGTGAGCTTCCATAGCTTTTTATAACCATGGCCTTGGGCCATGGTTGAGGGTGTTTAGTGGGTGATTCATAGCGTGCCTTGATGAGTGAGCTTCCATAGCTTTTTATAACCATGGCCTTGGGCAGCCTTCCCTATGCAGTAAGGCTGGATGCTCACCTTTTGTAGGAGATCGTTGTCTTTCTAGCGTATGCATAATCGTCGTCTTTGGTTATAACGGTCAAGAAGGTTGATTTCTTTCATTCTGTGTGTGGTAACCGTCAGGGTTTCCTGCAGATTGCGCGTGGATTCTAGCGCCTTCCTCTTGGGATATACATTGATTCTGAAAGTGACAATTATAGTGAATATTACCTTCTTAGAGATGCAAAAAATTAGAATAAATGACCGTTGTAACTTAAAGATGGACGCATGGGCCAATTCGGATACGGGCTGTGTTCATCTTGAGTTGTAGCCGACCTACTTTCCGCTACCCCAGTCAATGGAATTATTGACCGTCTTGAGCTTAGATAGGCCTTCATTGATCTTGGGCCTCTACCGGCCCACTTACTTCTTGTCTAGTCAACGACATCGTTAACCATCCAATTAGAAATGGACCGTTGACTATTTGGATTGTTTCCTCCTTTGGATTAACTTCCTATTGGCGTCCCATCAATATCTTTTTTATATCTTGGTCAAACGTACTAATTTCTTTCTATATCTTTTTTATTTTCATCTATCAAAATA
>JAODPA010064908.1:0-11025 GCA_025585075.1 Nepenthes mirabilis | reverse complement strand
CTTTACAGATTAGAGCTAGTAGATCTTACCAACTAATAGAACGATCAATCGAGAAAAGGATTGTATATACTTCTATACAATTTAAGGCCAGACCCTCCTATTCAGCACTCAGAGGTGGGCAGTATACTTTTAATCTAATATATGAGGCCACAACTTATGCCGCCAAAAGTTACCCCACAGTAAGGGACAGTTCTCGAGTTTTCATTGTAATATTCTAAGGTATGTTAGGGAATATCACTCGATTAAAATGATTCACTAGTTTAATTTTTTAATTCATTTTTTGAAACTTTATATATAAGCTTTTACCTTATTCTTAATACTTTTTTCTTAATTTTCTTCACTCCGAAAGAAGATATTTATCATTCTTAGAATTTGCAAAGTTTCCATATAAACTTTCCATAATAACAAAACATATGACCATAAAATGTAATAATTAATAATAAATCGTATATCGTAATAGAAATCAATGCATTGACCAGTTTAGTAGCTTAATTTTAAAATTTCACATATGTTAAAAATTTAGATTTAACATGTGATATATTCAGTTGATTCGATTATCAGTTTGACAGTTAGTCCGAGACCAGCTTGGGTTGATTTCTTCAATCGAATTTTAGCACAATTACTTAATGACTCGACTGGTCTGTTCAAGGGTTTATCCATATAAATTTTTACTATTAATTTTCATTACTTGTAAACCTGTTTGATGAACCTATTCAATGGTTCAAGGCATATCTATTAGTTGAGAATTTCTGCATATGTTGGCTGGTTTATCTTACTGGTTTAAAGCTCGGTTCAAGGCCAGTTCGAGGCATATTTTTACCGATTAATACTTTAACATTATTTTATAATATCTTGATTAATTTTGGTGCCAGTTCAACTAGTTTGGGAACTATAACTAGGCCAGTTCAATAGCCACAATTCCAGCATCAACATGGATGCTGTTAGCCGATTATGGCACTATTTAGGGGTCAAGTTCAGTGACCAATTTAAAGTATTTTTGGTAGCCAGTTCATAGGTTGACAGTTTAACTTAATACTTGATAACTTGGTCTGGTCGATTGCTAGTTCAACCGGTTCAAAGTTGGTTCAGTCCGTTTTCCTAGGTTGCCAAATTTAGCATCAGGATGCTGGGGGCGGTTTTGGAATTGTTTAAGGACCCAGTTCAGTAATCAATTTAAATAGTTTTGGGTGGCTGGTTTATTAGTACATAGGTTAGTCTTAATACATGATACTTTAGTTGGACCGGTTTGCAGGTTAAGGTCCGATTCGGTCACTTCTTTCCAAGCTACTAATTTTAGCATTAGCATGGATGCAAAGGGGCTGAATCTGTTTTGTTGATTTTATGATCAATTCGAGGCCGATTCTTGATTGGTTTGGGGAGTCTTTTTACAACTAGGAGACTCAATATTACAAATTTGCCTGGTTTATGGCTGGTTCAAGCTGATATTTCAGCTGGTTCGGGACAAAATTATAGCTAAAAATTCAGCATCAGCATTTACTGATGCAGCCAATTTCTGTCTGTATTTTGGTGACCGGTTCATGACCGATTCTGAGCTAATTTTTATAGGGTGACACTTTAACATCACCACATGATACTTAAGTCAAGATGGTTTCCGGTTCAACCAATTTGTTGCACGGTTTATAGGCTAAAATTTCAATTATCGACATGATTACTAAACTTAGTCCAGTTACTGATGTTAGGCTCGATTTAGGGAACGGTTTAGCCAATTTTCATGAGCTAAATTTTCACAACATTACTAAGAGGTTTAACTTATTGGTCACCAAATTTGAGCTGGTTTGGAGACTATTTGGTAGTCAATATAGCCTATCTATAGTAGCTAGTTTAGATATTGATTTTGGCTTCAGAATTTTAGCCGGATATATCTCATGTTAAAATGATGATATGACCAAAAAAATTAGGCAATTTAAGTATTAGAACAGTAATACTTAAGATAATTAACAATAAATAGCAACAATTGAAGAGAAGAATTTGAATACACTTGCCAAAATATTCAGCTGAACTCCTCTTATTGCCTTCGGTTCTACCTCTTAATTTCCCTTCCTTTTCTTTCTGTCTTTCCCTCTTTTTCCTTTGGTTTTCTTCCCTTCTCTTCTTCCTTTATTCTCTTATGTGTCTCTTATATAATTTAGAAGCATGGGATTGATTCATCAAAGCCTTGCTAGCACTCCCGCATCCTTCTTTCTAAACCAGTCGGGTGTCCATAATCGGTTTGATGATTCATGCTGATTTTGCTAGTTTGTTTCCTTAAGATTTTGCCTAGTGGTAAGTTGTGATTGGTTGCTAGATTATTGGTGACACAAGCTACTTATACTTCCTGAGGTGTGAGGCTATCTTGCTACAGTTTGGAGCTACTGTCGTGGAGAGCTGATCGCTGCTGTGTTGCAGCTTCTCTCCCCTTATGTTAAGCTACCTGATTGTGTGTTGTGGGGTGCTGAAGTAAGCACTTGTGAGCTGCTTTATTTTGTTCCAAATTTTGGTTAAGTGTCGTATGGTTTTTCCCTCTAACTGCTCACCCATATTCGCTACCATGTGATGGGTGAGCAGTTAGAGGGAACAAAATAAATTCTTATATTTATTTTTGTGCTACCATGTGCATTTTTGTGCTGCTGAATTTAGCTTATATTTGGGGTTGCCTAAGTGATGCAGTATGCTGCCGTGTGTGTTTGATGCTGAAGTATATTGAAGTTTACTTAATTATTTTAATTTATACTATATTTAATCAGCTAAGCTAAATTCAGCTATTAATCGGGTAAAAATTCGATGGCCGGGCTATCTTTTTGTTAGCCAAAATTAATTTGGTTGCTTATCGGTTGAGAATTTAACATCTAAGCTAGCTTTTTGTTATCTCAAAATCAATTCTGTTAATAGCCTGTTGAAACCTCAATGGACAAGCTGTCATTTTATTAATCATAATTAGATCGAATGCTGATTGAATCCATTGGATAATTTTTCGTATTACCACTGGGTCCCAAGATGGATCTTTGACTTCCGAGTTTATAATATAATCAGTATAATAAATTTTAGTTCTTACCAAAATCTTTAAACCTGTGAAAATTTTTAAATCAACATATTTTAATTTTAGTAGTTTCGGGATGTCGGACTCTTCAATCTAAATTTTTTCTTCGTCCTTTGATCTTGATTTCACTTTTGTTTAATTAATTATGATTTGTTTGGTGAAAATCTCAAGCCTTACAATCCTCCCATTATAAAAACTTCATTCTCGAAATTTATATACTTTCGCTCTGACCTTTATCCTTAAGTAGATGGTAAGCTTTTTCTCAAATTTATTCTTATATTTTCATAATAGTTTCTTAACTGAAAGAATTTTTCAAAAAATATTATAGATGGAGGACTCATCTAAATCCCCAAAATGAGGTTCTCAAAATTCCAAATCGAATCTCAATATAAAGAAATTTCTCATTGATTATTAATAATTTTAATCCGAGTACATAGATATCATAATGGTTCATCAATTCGGAGCAAAACCAGTTAATAATTCATTTACCTGCCTTATTGAAAATCCTGAATAACCCAATGATTTTTTTGACTCGATTCATCATTTATTCTCCAAACTCGAGATTCTTTTGCTCGAAGAAATTGTTGGAGGAATATTGTTGTCTTCATCATCTTTCATCTAATCAATCCTTGACTAATTGAAGGTTTATTTTTCTGTCCGAATAAAAATCTCAAAAGAATTCATCCCATAATTTGACTGCCAGCCATGTTCGCAAAGGGATTCGGTGAATGGTAATGTACTTATCCCAATTACCCTTCTTCTTTTAATATCGATGTCCTTAATTTAAGTTCAATTTATATTTACTATACCAATTTTCAAATCAAATCTTATATCCCAATACTATAACCCACAAGTTTTTACTGTGCTACTCTGATTAACCTTTATTTATAACATAATATTTATAAAAAAAAATCTAAGGATATTGATATCATTAAGGTAAAATTTATTACCTTTAGTAGGAAACACAAAGGAAGACATAAACTCTAAATATATACTGGTTAAGGTTCCATCTTTCTCCATGGTAGTTTCAATTCCAACAATCCACAGAGAACTTTATTATACATCCCAAAGTACCGAAACACTTTATGGTAAGACACTTAGCAGGTACTGCCTTGATTTAATATGTTATTCCTAAAAGTAGTGTTAATTCTAATATAACCTCAATAACAATTTCAAGTTACCGATTAGAAGATAATTTTGGTTAATTCTTTCTTTTAAGAAATATCCTTAAATTCCCACATAGCTAAAGAATATTTTATAATCACAATATTTTTTTGATATGGTCACGTACACCAAATAACTTAGCACTCATTCTCATCACCTCTTGATTGACTCATTTTCATCATAGTTGAAGTTTGTAATTTAAACTATAAATTAGATTATTTTTATTGATCAAACTATATCAACTCTTTAATCAAATCACCCACTTAATATCACCTCAACATTCTGTATGTCACAAAAATTCTTGATCATATTTATTGATCCAAAGCGAACAACTAGGGTACATAATATTCATAACCAAAGAATCCCATAAGTATTATTATAACTAATACAAGGTCTAATCCTTGAAATAACAGATAAGCCACAAAGAAAGGTACAGACTCTAAATCCTCAAATAATACATATATCAGAATGTTAAAATTTAAAAATTTATCTTCTACCACATTTTGTGTTACCTCTGTATTTTGTATAGTAACCATTAACGCCTTACTCAAAATAGTGGCTTCTTCACCTGTCTGGCTTTTCTACAATCCTATCAGTAGAAATGTTCAAAATTTTAATTAGATCAAAATATATTGACAACTATTTATCCTAAAGCCACCATCGAAGTGAACAACAAATTCTTTAGTCCATAGCTAACTAGCCTTCACTTTGTCTTAATAGTCCAATCTAGGTTAATTTAATCTAAATTTCTGCATAAGATCAATCAATCCTAAAACATATCTTTCTCTGATGTCACCTGTCATAGATCACCTTCTTTTTATATAATATCCATGAATACTTAACATAATGATATGCCACATTCATATAAATCTAGATAATAAATAACCATTATCTACAAGATCCATATAATTGCCCATCATAAGTTGCTCCAACACTATATGAATAAAATATAGTGTTGGAATCTCTAGAGATACTTACTAGGAACCAAATTTATTATCATAAAGTCTCGCAAAAGTATAAATAATGACCATAATAATAAATTACAGAAGTATAACAAATGAATAATACTAAAGTCACATTCATTTCATTGCAAGATCAATTATATAATTTTATACATCCACTAAAATTTCATCAAAATACATAAATACATAAGTCTGAACAACTCTTATCTTTACTCCTACTCATCCAATACCAACTTGTGATCATCATCTAAAAGGTTAAAAAAACAGTAAGAGAGTGAACCAAAATATTTAGTAAAGTACATATAAATAAAGACATGCACATTTATACTTAAAAGAAATATATATATTAGAGAAATAGGAATCGTTTAAAAACATATATGAACTTTTATCTTCTTTAACTTTTTTTATTAATCTTAATTGTTATTTGTCTTTTTATCATTTATCTTTAGAGATTAGGGCTAGTAGGTCTTACCAACTAACGGAGCAATCAATCAAAAAAATAATTATGTATACTTTCACACAATTTAAAGTCAAACTCTCCTATTTAGCACTCAGAAGTAGGTAGTATACTTTTAACCCAATATACGGGATCATAATTTTTGCCGTCAAAAGTTTCTTCACAAGGGGCAGTTATTAAGTTTTCACCATAATATCCTAAGGTATGTCAAGGAGTATCATCTTCTAAAAATGATTCCTTAGTCTAATTTTTAACTCATTTTTTAAAACTTCATATGGAAGTTTTTACTTTATTCTTAATACTTTTTTCTTAATTTTCTTTACTTTGAAAGAAAATACTTATCATCATCAGAACTTGCAAAACTTCTATATAAACTTTTCATAATATCAAAAAATACGACCATAAAATGCGATAATTAATAATAAATCGTAAATTGTAACAGAAATCAATACATTAACCGGTTGAGTAGCTTACTTTTAAAAGTTTATATATGTTAAAAATTCAGATTTAACATGTGATATATTCAACTGATTCAATTACCAATTCAGTTATTGGTCCGGGGCTAGCTTGGGTTGATTTCTTCAATTTAATTTAAACACAAATACTTAAGGATTCAGCAATCAGTTCAAGGGTTGGTTGATACGAATTTTTACTATTAATTTCTATCACTTGTAAACCAATTTGAAGAACCGATTCAATGGTTCAAGGCATATCCATTAGTTGAAAATTTCAACATATGTTGGCCGGATTATCTTGCTAGTTTAAGGCTCAGTTTAGGGTCGGTTCGAGGCATATTTTTACCGGTTGATATTTTAATATTACCTCATAATATCTCTATTAATTTGGGTGCCAGTTCAACTAGTTTGGGAATTGTAACTAGGCCTATTCAGTAGCCACAATTCCAGCATCAACATGGATATTATCAGTCAATTTTGGCACTATTTAGGAGCTCGGTTCAGTAATCAACTCAAAGTATTTTTGGTAGTTGGTTCATAGGTTGACAGTTCAACTTTAGTACTTGATGACTTGGCTAGGTTGGCTACTGGTTCCACCGGTTCAAGGCTGGTTTAGTCCATTTTCTTAGGTTGCTAGACTGAACATTAGCAAGGATGTTGGGCCTGATTTTGGTGCTATTTAAGGGCACGATTCAGTAACCAATTTAAATAGTTTTGGGTAGCTGGTTCACTGGTAGATAGATTAGCCTTAATATATGATACTTTGGCTGGGCCGGTTGCCAGTTTAAATTTCAATTTGGTCATTGTTGCCTAAACTACCAATTTCAGCATCAACTTGGTTGCAAAGGGGCCGGGTCTATTTTGTTAATTTATGTTAATTCAAGGCCGATTCTTGACCCATTTGGGAGTCTTCTTACAGCTAAAAGACTCAGTATTACACGTTTGTCCAGTTTATGGCCGGTTCAAATTGATATTCTAACTGATTTAGGTCAAAATTATAATTGAAAATTCAGCATTAGTATTTACTGGTGCAGCCAATTTTTGCCTCTATTTTGGTGATCGGTTCCTAACTAATTCAAGGAAAATTTTTACAGGGTGACACCTTAATATTACCATAAGGTACTTAAGTCAAGATGGCTACCGGTTCAGCCAATTTGGTGCCCGGTTCATAGGCTACAATTTTAATTTTCAGCATAATTGCTGAAATTAATCTAGTTGCTAATATGAGGCCCAATTCAGGGATTTGTTCAGCCCATTTTTATGAGTCAAATTTTCATAGCATTATTAAAAGGTTTAGCTCGTTGGTCATCAAATTTGAACTGATTTGGAGACTATTTGGTAGCCAATTCAGCTCATTTACAGTAACTGGTCCAACTATTGATTTTGGCTTCAGAATTTCAGTCGAGTATCTCATACTAAAATGATGATATGACTAAAAATATTAAACAATTTAAGTATTAAAACAATTATATTTAAAGGAATTAGCAATAAATAACAACAATTAAAGAAAAGATTTTGAGTACACTTCTCAAAATACTCAGCTGAATTCCTCTTAGTGCCTTCGGTTTTGCCTCTCAATTTCCCTTCTTTTTTTTTTTTTTTCTGTTTTTCCTCTTTTTCCTTTGCTTTTCTTCCCTTTTCTTTTTCTTCTCTTCTCGCATGTGTCTCTTATACAATTTAGAAACATGGGGTTAATTCATCAAAGCCTTGCCAGCACACCCATATCCTTCTTCCTAAACCAGTTGGGTGTCCATAATCAGCTTGATGATTCATGCTAATTTTGCTAGTCTGTTTACTTAAGATTTTGCCTTGTGGTAAGTTGTGATTGGTTGCTGGATTGTTGGTGACACGAGCTGCTTATGCTTGTTGAGGTGTGAGGCTGTTGTGCTACAGTTTGGAGCAACTGTCATGGAGAGCTAATGGTTGCCGTGTTGCAGCTTCTCTCCCCTTATGTTAAGCTACCCGGTTTTGTGTGCTGTGGGTTGTTGAAGTAGGCAGCCGTGAGCCGCTTTAATTTGTTCCAAATTTTGGCTAAGTGTCGTGTGGTTTTCCCCTCTAACTACTCACCCATATTTGCTACTAATATTTCACCTTTTCTACTGAAAAATGATGCTACCGTGTGCATTCTTGTGCTACTGAATTCAACTTATATTTGGGGCTGCCTGAGTGATGAAGCATGTTGCCGTGTGTTTGTGGTCATGAAATATATTGAATTTTACTTAATCATTTAGATTTGTATTATATTTAATCAGTCAAGTTAAATTTGATTAATAATCATGTGAAAATTTAATAGCCAGGCTATTTTTTTATCAGTCAAAATTAACTTGGTTGCTTATCGGTTGAGAATTTACCATTCGAGTTAGCTTTTTGTTATCCCAAAATCAATTCGGTTGATAACCGATTGGAACTTCGATGGTCAAATTGTCCTTTTATTTATTGTAATTAGATTGGTTGCTAATTGGGCCAATTGGATGATTTTTCATATTACCATTGGGTCTCAGGGTGGATCTCTAGTTTCTAAATTTATAACATAATCAAAATAATAAATCTTAATTTTTATTGAAATCTTTAAACCCGTAAAGGCTTTCAAATCCATTTATTTTAATTTTAAAAGTTTCAAAATGTCAAACTATTCAATTTAAATTTTTTATGCATCCTTTGGTATTGATTTCACTTTTATTTAATTAATTATGATTTATTTGATCAGAAAATTTCAAACCTTATAGTTAATTTGTAAAATGATCACAAATAAAGTACAAATATTAAAAGTCTTGTCAATTGCATCAAAACATCTGAGTAAGTCATAAAATTGACTAAGAAAGTTAATATAGGAAAAAAGACAAAGAGCAAACTTAGAAACTCAAAAGAAAATTTTACTTGTCATGTTACTTATATAGTGTTAAAAGCTTAAAATCTATAAATATATCCTATTCTCAGGTAAGGACAAATTAATAATTTTGTGTTTATGGAGCTTTACGAAGTGTTATATGCGGATGGCTTGAGATTTAATCTCCTAAATATATGTTAATTTTGTGATAAAAATATCGAGCTTAGATTTTTTTTAAAAAAAAAAATAAATGCTGTATTTTGAAACAAATGGATCACTTGTGTTAGAAGGTAAGAAAACTCTTGATAATTTCTGTGGCATTATCCCTAGACTAGTTATAGGGTGTTATTCTACAAACATTGACGAAACTAAACTCTAGCATCAGCACATCGTCACCTTAACTTCAAGTGTTTGGCTAAATCCCAAAGATTAATAGTGTTAATGGACTTTCGAAACTAACAAATATCAAAAATCATGTGTGTCGTCCATATCAACTTTGCAAATAAACTTAATTGAGTCACCCTATGATAGCTAATACTCACACATTGTGTTTCCTTAAATTAATTCATATGTATTTTATGGGACCATCTATGACAGAGAGTTTAGGATACAAGAGGTATATCTTAGTGATTATTGATGATTATTTAAGATACTTTTGGATTGAACTAATGCATGAGAAATTTAATACATTTAAAATTGTAAAAATTCTTTTCAAAAAGCTAACAAATGAAATAGCACCCCCTATTATCCGAATTAGAAGTGATCATGAAAAAAAATTTAAGAACTCTAATTTTGACAATTTTTGTGATGACGGAATCAAACACAAATTTTCTACTCCTATAACACTCAAACAAAATAGAGTAGTTGAAACAAAAAATATAGTTATCTAAGAAATGGTTGTGATAATGCTGCATGTAGCCGTACATTTTTTGGGCGAGGTAGGAAACACTAGTTGCCACACCATTAACAGAGTTTACTTAAGACCTAGAATAAATGAGACTCTATGTGAACTTTAAAAAGAAAAGAGAGCCAATGTTAAATATTCTCGTACTAATGTTATACTCTATGGAATAGGAAAAACTTATGAAAATTTAACTCAAAAAAATAGTGAATGAATTTTCTTAGAATATTTTTAATCCAGTAGATCCTATAGAGTATACAACCTCCATACTCTTATAGTGATGGAATCCATATTGTTTTTAAGGACATTTCAAATGAGCAATATGTGGAGAGTGAATATTTGGAAGAAGTAGCAAAAACAAACCCATCCTAAAACAATTGTTACGGTAAGTTCCAATGAGGCTTAGGACATCACTATACGCAGGGAACCCTTATCTAAATTCAAATTAAATCACCGTAAAAAAACTATATCATAGGCAATCAAAGTGAGGGAGTACAACTACACTTATGAGTTCTGAATCAACTCACTTTCAAGTTCTACATTTTTGTTGTTGTACCAAAAATGGTTGAAGAGGTTTTGAATGATGACCGTTAGATAAATGCTGTGTATGAAGAACTAAATCAATTTATTGGAAACAATGTGTGGATTTTGATCCCCAAACCTAAAAATACAAATGTTAATGGTACTAAGTGGATTGTTGAAAATAAATTAGATAAAAATAATAATATAACTAGAAATAAAAATTGTCTAGTTTCCTAAGGTTATGCTCAAAATGAAGGTATAGACTTTGATGAAACTTTTGCTCTTGTAACTCATCTTGAATCCACAGAAATTCTGTTATCAATTTCCTATATGATTATTCAAGAGGAATTTTATGTTGAGTAACCAAAGAGATTTATTAATTCCTTATTACCCGATCATGTGTACAAATCAAGAAAGGCTTGTATGGTCTTAAGAAACTTCCTAGAGTATGGTATGAGTGTCTCCCCTCCTACCTTAGTGACCATAGCTTTACTAAAGGTAGTGTAGACAAAATACTATTTGTCAAAGTTATAGATAAATACATGATTGTAATGTTAGCTTTTGGCCCAATTAAGGCCCAATTAACTGAGCCCAAGCCGAGCCCAAGCCGCGAAGCCGCCAGCGGCTCACCAAGCCATCTAGCCACGAACGAAATGCAGAGCAGCTTTTGGCCGTTCGTCTTCCTCGATCAATTGCGTAA
>JAODPA010064898.1:0-11037 GCA_025585075.1 Nepenthes mirabilis | reverse complement strand
CGGGGTCCCTAAAAGAATGGGCAAGGGGACAAGTGCTTGACCCGAGAAGCCCAAGCTGTCAGTTTGTCCAAGACCGCGTAAGGTGTAATAAGCACGAGGACATTCCGCAATGGGCCCAAAAGCCTTTAGTAAGTCAGCAATGCAGTCAACGACCGAGAACTCTCCCATCCCGTCCGAGAACAAGCACGTTATGGCATCCAATACGCGGACTCATCCAAAGGTTGATAACGCCAGTAAGGGACGAGGACTCTCCCGCTGGCTATGTCAGCGGAGTAGGTGGCCGCCCCCCAGTAGGCCTCAGCAGGCGCATGGGTATGTCAGCAGGGTAGGTGGACAACCTCCTTGCAGGCACCAACAGCCACGTGGACACTTCAACAACCACATTTCTCTATAAATACCCAACTGGAACCCTTTTTCAAGGACTCTTCCGGACCTTCCCCAAGACCCTTCTCTGGACATCTCTCCAAGGATCCAACATCCCCTGAGATCTTTCTCAAGTCAGTAAAGGAGATAAAAGAAGAAAAAGAAAGAGTTTTTTCCCTACTTTGTATTTTGTACACTACAAACGAACGATAGTGAAGGTCCATTTCAGACTTCAAACCTCGTGGTTTTTCCTCCTCATTTTGAGGGGAGGTTTCCCACGTAAAAATTCGGTCTCATCTCTCTCTCTCTAACTCTAAACACTTATGTTGCTCCGGACCGCGAAAACCGATACGCAATATTGGCGCCGTCTGTGGGAAGAGGACTAAAAGTCAGCTTCTCACCCTCCCAGACAACACCAGACCACGCTTCAACAATCTTTACATGACCAACACCACTCCAAAGATGATGAGCAGGCAGGACAGTACGTCCGTCCGAGAGGAAGAGCACTATGACAGGTGTCTCCTGTCAGGAGACAGGAGGAGTGGCGGTCCCAACATGCGAAAGCTAGAACAAAAAGTGGAGAACCTTTCAAAGACCGTCCGTACCCTCCACAAGAGGGTAAATAAGCAGTCCAAAGGAAGACACCCTGAAGGCTCGTTTCCACCAGTGCTTCAGGAGCAGCAGATCGCCCGAGTTCCTGGTGAGTTGAGGGATTACCTCAACAAGAAGAAATCTATGAGCCAGGCCCCGTCAACGAGGGGGCTCAAGAGGCTCTGGAAGACGGACTTCGGACTCAAGGCCGGCGAAGCAACTCAGCCGGCAAAACCAGAAGACTCCTTGCCCCCGAGGAAAGGGGAAGGAAGGAGAAGGGCGAGCGCCCACCAGAAGACCCAACGACCGTCCGGGCACAATAAGCCCGAGCGGATGGTCATTAGGGAAGAAAAGCACTCAGGCCCATTGACCTTCACTGACTCCCTCACCAACATCCTAAGGCAGATCAGGGAGGAAGAATTCCTGAGATGGCCCAAGGCCCCGAAGAACCCAGAAGGGGGCGACCAATGGGAGTACTGCCATTACCATTGTTGTCACGGCCACGACACTGAGGACTGCAGGAAGCTTCAGACGGAGATCAGGCGACTAGTGGCGGAAGGCTATCTTGACCAATTCCTGTCACGACCTGGGCATGGCCCCAGAACAGCAGGACGCAGCCGGTCACGCCGCCCCGAAGGCAGATCCATGAGGGGCTTGGAACACGCCTAACACGTTCTTAGCAACGCCAGTGTTGGCAAGACTAAGTACTGAACATAATTGACAAAAGACTCAAGGCAGCAGCAAGAGAACCGCCAAGACTGGAGCTTATGGACTAATGTAACGTGAGGATTCAAAAGGGCCCAAGAGGCCACACGGTGTAACACGTACCCATCAATAAAAACATCCATTTCGTTGAATCTGCTGAGAATTATTCAAAGACTCCCTCAACGACAAATTAAAAACTCGGTTTCATCCGAGCGGCCCCAGAGGTCGAAAATAAAAACTCGGTTCCGTCCGAGCGGCCCAAGAGGTCGTAATCAAAAACTCGGTTCCGTCCGAGCGGCCCAAGAGGTCGTATAATGAAACTCGGTTTCGTCCGAGCGGCCCAAGAGGTAGAAACAAAGACTCGGCGCCAACCGAGCAGCCCTAAAGGCGGACCCTTGAGGTCAGGCAACAAAGACTCGGCGCCAACCGAGCAGCCCCAGAGGCGGACCCTTGAGGTCAGGCAACAGAAACTCAGTTCCGTCCGAGCGGCCCAAGAGGTCGAATAATGAAACTCGGTTCCGTCCGAGCGGCCCAAGAGGTCGTAATCAAAAACTCGGTTTCGTCCGAGCGGCCCAAGAGGTCGAATAATGAAATTCGATTCCGTCCGAGCGGCCCAAGAGGTCGAAACAAAGACTCGGCGCCAACCGAGTAGCCCCAGAGGCGGACCCTAGAGGTCAGGCAACAAAGACTCAGCGCCAACCGAGCAGCCCCAGAGGCGGACCCTTGAGGTCAGGCAACAGAAACTCGGTTTCATCCGAGCAGCCCAAGAGGTCGAAATAAAAACTCGGTTTCGTCCGAGCAGCCCTAGAGGTCGAAATAGAAACTCGGTTTCGTCCGAGCGGCTCAGGAGGTCAAAATAAAAACTCGGTTTCATCCGAGCGGCCCAAGAGGTCGTAATCAGAAACTCGGTTCCGTCCGAGCGGCCCAGGAGGTCAAAATAAAAACTCGGTTTCATCCGAGCGGCCCAAGAGGTCGTAATCAGAAACTCGGTTCCGTCCGAGCGGCCCAGGAGGTCGAAATAAAAACTCAGTTTCATCCGAGCGGCCCAAGAGGTCATAATCAGAAACTCGGTTCCGTCCGAGCGGCCCAAGAGGTCGAAATCAGAAAGTTAAGTTCTATCCAAGCGCCACTGAAGCACAAAGTTTAACGAAAGCATGATGAAAAAAGAAGAATGGCACACAGCCAGGCATTGTCAAAAGCTTAAGTATTATTCCGTCAAGCAACGCATGTACACCATATCAAAAATGAAGGAAAAAGAAAATGACACATATACACATCCTAAGACGCTGGGGGCTGGCTCCCCGAGAACTCAGCCTGTTGAGGCTGATCTGCGTGAAGCACTGGGGGCTCCGCCGGATCCGAAGGCCCAGACGGCCCTGGAGAAAGAGGGTCACGAGGCGGCCCTGGCTGAGAGGAGCTAGGGAAAGGCCTCCCGAAAATCCCGTACAAATCTTCTGCGATCAAAGCATCGGCATTCCGGGGATCGAGTACAGCTGCAGGGAACCGCGGATGAAGAAGTCGAATTACTCGGCGGCACATACGAATGCCATCCCAGTACCTACTCTCCAACAAAGGCCCAAGTTCCGCGGGTGAAATGGAAGCCCTTAGCTTCTGCCCCAAAAGAAACAGCCTTTCTTGAAGCACCGACTGTTGAGCCCGCTGAACCTTCATGGTTTCCTCCAACAAGGCTATCTTTTTCTTAGCGTCAGTCAGCTCCATCTCTGCCCTTTGGGCAGCCTCACTCCCAGTCCTTAGAGCCTCCATTTAGGAGAAACCCTGGGCAACCCCTCCAATTATCACATCAATCTTGCCAGCTACATCTCGGAGCTGCATCAAAGGGTAAAAACCATTAGAATAGGGAAGAAAAAAGCGGAAAGCCCGGACACTCAGAGAACAATAAAAGTACCTGGGAAATAAGGAAGTCGCCACTTACGATGGCCTCCCCACTAGTCTCGGACGGTGGGACCTCACGGGCAGGCACCACAGAAACCTCAACCTCTGCTTCAGATAAGGGAGCATCAGCGTGAGGAGTGACACCCGAGGACTCAACAGCTATCAAAGGCGCCGCCGTCTCCTCAGCAGCACGGGAATCTTGGGCACCTTCAGTTTCTTCACCAAAATGAACTTGGACTATAGCAGGATGCTCAGGAGGATCGGAGGACGTCACCAACTCCTCGATCCCCACTTCCTCTCGGACTGTTTCAGCCGTCATTTCCCTCTCTGCGCCCGCAGAAGAGCTCGCACCCGCCAAGTCCTCGGAGGGTTGATCAATCATCTCCGAGACCCCACAGTGCAGATCAACAGAAACAACAGGAGCAGGGTCATCACAAAGGGGCTGGACGCCCGAGACCTCCGTAGACGGGAGAATTGTCCCCGAGGGCCCCGCAGAAGGACCAGAAGAAGAGGCCAAGGCAAGATCTTCCGTCCCCGAGGACTCTGGCAGAGTAACAGTCCTCGCCCTCTTGGATAGAGGGGCAATCACATCATCAACAACAACGTCAAAAGCATCGTCATCGTCGTCATCGGAATACTCGACGATGGGGGCTGGGCGCTTTAAGCTCTCGGCCACAGATCTCCTTTCCGGGCGACCGACCGGACTTCCTATCCTCAATGGCCGTGTCCTCCCCCTCGATTTCTTTTTCTTGGACTTCTCGGGCGGAGCTGCAGATTCCCACTTGGCCTCTAGAAATTTCTCAGGCGACAACCAGATGTTGCGCTTGTTTAGGTGGAAACCCCCGAGATTGGCAAGCACCAAGTCAGTAAACTCCTTCGCAATTTCCTTGTCCTCCAACGAAGGTTCAGAGCACCACCGGCTGGCCACTTTCCCCCAGCCAACAGGGATGGCCCACTGCTCGTGAACCCCGAGGAAGTACTTATCCTTCCACCGCTTGGTGGAGTCAGGATTACCCCCGCACATCAGTGAAAAATCCGGACGCGGAGTCATTGTAATCCAGTCAAGGTTATGCGTAAAGCGAAACATAACCTTGACGGTGGTGACACTCAAGAGCTGCTCACGGCATCTCAAGAAAACACACAAGGAGACTAAATACCTTATCGCGTTCGGCTGAAGCCTCGCGAAAGGAACCCCAAGTGCCCTCATAATCTCGTACAGCTCCGCTGGCGGTGGGAACCGCAGCCCACTCTTAAGGTGGACTTCATAAACCGCAATGAAGCCATCTGGAGGGAACAACGCCCTGTTCCGCTCCCCTGGAATCCCCATGGCCGCGGATTCCGAAATATGATATTGAGCCCGAATCGCCGAAAGCCTATCAAGGGTCATTGCAGAAGCAATCTCTCTCACTCCAGGCACCCTCGACATCGGGAAGTGAAGGTGGAAAGGCGCAAGAAATTGTAATAGAAAAGCAACGATAAGAGAAGAAAACCAGAGGGAAACGGGCAGAAACGGTTCTGTAAGAAAAGAAAAGCCACTTATGGGTTTGAAAATTTGAAAGGGCACCATCATTGCCCTAGCCACGCGTCGCCTGGCCATTCAGCAGCGGAGCATGATGACCTTTGCCTTCCCAAGGCGTACGCAGTCCGTCAATCACACATTTAATGCCTACAGAGGGCCAAAACGGCGGCGCTACGAGTCCCTAGACTCAGAAAATCTCTCGGACGTCACAGCTTCAGATTTTTATTGGCCATAATACCGAGGATACAAATTGTCTCGGACAAAGTTCAAAACCAAGCCTTTGTTTAGAAGCACCATCACTCCTCGGACAATCAGTATGAACGCGGACAGGCTCTCACAGGAAAAGCCATCTTGAAAGGCAGAGACGTGGAAAGAACATACCAAACGGTCGAGGGTCTCGGACCCTTTGGCATGGGGGGCTTGTGTTGGGTTCCAATACCCGGGGTCCCTAAAAGAATGGGCAAGGGGACAAGTGCTTGACCCGAGAAGCCCAGGCTGTCAGTTTGTCCAAGACCGCGTAAGGGGTAATAAGCACGAGGACATTCCACAATGGGCCCAAAAGCCTTTAGTAAGTCAGCAATGCAGTCAACGACCGAGAACTCTCCCATCCCGTCCGAGAACAAGCACGTTATGGCATCCAGTACGCGGACTCATCCAAAGGTTGATAACGCCAGTAAGAGACGAGGACTCTCCCTGATGTCCGAGAATGCCAACTCAGCTTCGCAGTTATCAAAAGACACGCAACCCATGCGTCACGCCACCACCATAGTCAGTAACAAACCCCAAAACATGCCTTGTCACTTCAAGACTGATATTCCTGACGCAGTATGGCCGTTGGCGGCATTGACAGCTAGCTTCTTGCACACGCCAACGTGCCTGACACAGCATGGCTATGTCAGCGGAGTAGGTGGCCGCCCCCCAATAGGCCTCAGCAGCCGCATGGGCATGTCAGCAGGGTAGGTGGACAACCTCCTTGCAGGCACCAACAGCCACGTGGACACTTCAACAACCACATTTCTCTATAAATACCCAACTGGAACCCTTTTTCAAGGACTCTTCCGGACCTTCCCCAAGACCCTTCTCTGGACATCTCTCCAAGGATCCAACATCCCCTGAGATCTTTCTCAAGTCAGTAAAGGAGATAAAAGAAGAAAAAGAAAGGGTTTTTTCCCTACTTTGTATTTTGTACACTACAAACGAACGATAGTGAAGGTCCATTTTAGGCTTCAAGCCTCGTAGTTTTTCCTCTTCATTTTGAGGGGAAGTTTCCCACGTAAAAATCCGGTCTCATCTCTCTCTCTCTCTAACTCCAAACTTCAAACACTTATGTTGCTCCGGACCCCGAAAATCGGTACGCAATACAAATAATACCCCCGCAGTAAAATGAAATTGTCTTATAATAGTTCAAGAAGTTTTTTTAAAACTTTCGGGCAAATTTATGAACAATTTATACAATATTATTCTCTTAATCTTCCAAATATACCGAATTTCATCCTATCTATATGGCTTCATTATTTAAGCAATCTAAAAAGTTAAAAAAAAATAATATTATCACCCGTATTTTTTACAATCTGATAAAACAACTTAAAACTTATACTTACATACACGTTTTCTTGAAATCCTAAGATTATTTGACTATATTTTTTTTCTTTTTACCACCATTAAACTAATTCAGCGATATATATTCAAATGAGTCCTACTATATAAATAAAATATGTCGACATAAGAAAGAGAATTTTTAATTAGTATCAAATACTGCAAACATAACATACCCAAAAATATAGTGCAATGTATAATCTAATTTACACAATAATAATAATATAATACCTCCTGCTCATTCAAGATAAATAACCAACAGTTTAGTATCTATGGATATTTACTACTTAAAAATATAATTCTGAAGTTGGCCAAACAACTATTATTTATGCGAAAATAACAGATCAATAACATTATCTGGTGACTGAAAAATTCATAATTGGCTCTTCGGATAGCCCTTGTTGCAAATCTGTCATCACCATCCAGCACTCCATTATGATGTTTCTTTATCAAATTTCTCTTGATTCTTTTGACAGTACTCAAGTTCTATTTGTTGAAATTGGAAACCTAGTTTACTGCATCACACATTATCAGGTTTTCAGTCCTTGTGAAATTATCAAGAGGATTATGATTTCACCATACTCAAGTAGGTTGGTAGACTTCATTCATTATCAATCTAGCCATGAGGCAATGGTTGCTAAATCAAATGTCATTGGGAGGCACAATTAATCAATCGAGTGTAAATTCAACTATGGACGAAATCACTAAAACTCGTCTTTCTTAGAAAGTGGGGTCTTGTTTCGAAACTTACCTATCTTGCTTATCACTAAAACCAATACTTTTTGCCATCTTTGTATGGGGTCATATCTATATTAAAAACAGAAAAAGCTAAAAATCCCCATATGGCAAACAGAAGTCACTTTTGAGTGTCCAATGATTGTATGCATGATTCACATGTGAGTTACGGGTCTTCTGATGATGAACACGATGAAGCTCAATGAAAAGCTGATTTGTTGCACAAACTCAGATTCTGAACTAATGAACCAGCAAATTCTAGGTCTTTTTGATGATTCAGAACACGAATCAAATCTTGATGCTGAACCAGAAGTCTTCGAGGCAAAGGAAATTGATATTAAATCTGATGTTTACAATATTACATCAGAATCTGAATTTGTGCAACAAATCAGACTAGTGTTGGGGTAGGTCACTCCCTTGTGGGTGATTCAACAAACTAATTTGTAATCGGAGTGCATTAGCCGGTCAACGAATGTTGACCAGCTGGAAGGCAAAAACGGTCAATGAAGATTGACCGGCGAACGGCCAGCTAAATCTGTTCAACAGGAGGTTGACCGTCTGAGGGCTATAGAAGTGCTGCTAGATGGCGGACGGGTGGCAAAGACGGTCAACGGGAGGTTGACTGGATGGTTGTGGAGGACGGTCAACGGGAGGTTGACCGGATGGCTGTTGATCCGATCAATAGAAGGTTGACCGGCTAAGACTGGGAAGGAAGAATTTACTAGTTGGTATTACTGGTATGAAATCAATCAAGGAACACCGGAAAACTCTTGTGATAGCCAATGGGCACAGACAGCCTAGGGACTTGACTATAGCAACGACTGAGGACGTCGTGGACAACTGGCAACAAATTGTTGAACAGCAGAGTAGGTGGCAGATCTGCAGCGTGTGCGCCGTTTGTGCAGGTTGCAGAGTTGGTGGATAAAGTCGTTGGCAGGTTGCAGAGCAGGTGACATGCGTTTGACCACAATCAACCCACCTGTTAGTCGAAGGTCTCCAGGCAGACCATCATATATACGCATGCTGGACATGCAGAACAGATAGAGAAAGCATTTGAGCACGGTAGAGTGCAAGGAGGTAAGATCCAATGATGAAGGAAAAGAGAGGAGTGCACCACCAGTGAGAGAGAAGAAAGAAAAACAGATAGTAGAAGAGAAAGGAGTGTTTTTTTGTTTACTCTGGATAGATTTTTCTTTGTCATTCTCGGGTGTGTAGCGGATACTCCATCTTGAAGGTTTGTAACCTATTTCACATAGTGGACTTATTGTAAACTCTACTCTAATGGTTTTTCCCTAGATTCGAAAGGGTTTCCAGATAAAACGTGTGTGTACTTCTTCTTCCTTTTTCCCTTCACTGTGTATCATTCTGTCCGGCCGCCCCATTTCCAGCCAACAACTAGCACCATCCTCATAAACCACAGTTCCACCAGATTCTTTATCAAACTCCATATCAAACTCAAAACAGGAGCTTATCCCCTATGCAGGTGCTACACATCTCATGAAAATCCAAATCGATGTGCCTGCAGGCTCCAATGATCCTTTCTAAAATTTCCATCTTATGTAAGTATGAATGACCATACTCACGGATTGGAAGAGTTGCCATGTTCATTCATAAAAAAGGCAGCATGGTGGAGGACCAACAACATTATCAAAACCTCAGATACAAAAGATGAAAGATAGGATTTGGGCTAGGATTTTTCAGTTGCATTTCTCAGATTTTTTTTTATGGTTATAAAGCTCATTTTGTTTTGATTAATTTAATGCCACAAACTTCTATATATTTGTCTCATGGTTCATATTCTAAATATCCCAAGACATGCAAATAAAGCACAGAGAGATGGACAAATTTTATCATATTTTATTCTTACAAAATTGTAGTAAAATTATATTAAAAACATAGTTGTAAACTTACGGTCTTTAAAATTTGCATAGTAAAGTTTGCTAATCATCATTGTGTTCCAGTGTCAATACAAGTGTTAATGTCATTTTCTAATCATGTGGGCATCTCACTAAAAAGACTTTCTATATAATTAAGGCCATTTATAATTAGCAGAGGACCTCCTCCCATTCTTCTTATATAGGTAGATTTATAGCAAAGAACATTTGATAAAGCATCCTCCGCCATCAAGTTATCGATATCACGTTGTTCAACTTGAATCTCATGTAATTTTACGAGCTTGTGATATGTATCTTCCAACTCATTGTTAATCCAATTTTCATTTATCTTTTTTCTTTTCTTTTACAAACAATCTCAAGTTTTCTATTGACTTTATCAGGTCTCTAGGATATGGGACACTTTGTTGTTGGTAAATTTTTAAGTATTAACTAATAATAGAGTATGTCACATATTTAAAGCTCATAAGTAGATTTGTATTAATGATAGATATTACTATCTTATGCAAAGTTCATATAATAGATTTTGTGCTGATACAACCCATCATTCTTTGTTTACTTTTATTTTTTGAATTGTTTTCACTCATATTCTACATTTTAAACTAAGAAGCAATATTAGTCACCTAAAATTCAACGTCTCAACATTTAAATGAATAAAAAAACTATGCCGATAAATAACTTGAAGTTTCAACTGAAACTTAACCTGTATTTTATCAAGTATCTGTGTTCAGTCTCAGCCCAAATTGAATCATATACCTTTACCGTTAATGTAAATTGTAGCAACCTAGCCAGATCTTCCATGTTGAAAGTTCTAACAAAAGTTTGTATTGAGCAGCATTAGATGCAACTGTATAGCCAGTGCACTCGTAAACATCATTTCATATAAACAGAACTTTGAACAATAAAATTTCAACAAAAACAAAAGAAAAAAATAGATTTCTTTCTAACAAACTACAACAGATTTCAGTACAAACTAGAAATTCATTACCTTGATGAAGCTCTACCAGCAATGCAACATAATGCAAAAAAAGATATATATCGAAACATAAAGCTGATAGAAAGTAGAATAAAAAGGAAGATGCAAAATGAAAATATAAATAAAGCCGTAAATAAAATGTAGAAGCACGACTATTAAATGCATAGATAGAAAGATAAGAAATGGAGTGCAAAAATTAGAACTTCGCTGAAGATGAATTGTTACACTAAGAACAACATACAAGCAAAGAATGTAGAAAATCATCAGCATTGATCCTCAATGGACAAGAAACAACTAATATAGCTCAAAATTGTCAAAACAAATCTTAACAAGGCAAAATATAGAAGTAGCACTAAAATGTACACTAATTTATGATATTTTCCTCTACAACAATGAAGATGTGGAAATAGTACCTTGTAAAGAATAGAGAAGCACGGCAAGTCCGACGACTGTAATCCTTATCAACTTGAAGCGATTTGTGAGGGTTTTGTCCATCCAAAGGGTGAAGAACCTCTATTCAAAATGAAAGAGGAGCAATAAAATAAAATAAAATAAAAATATCGTTGAGAGCAAGAGAGAAGAACACGAGGTAGAGGAGGGTAGGATAAATAAACTGGAGGCAGCTTTAGAAGAGAGGCAGGACTGTTAGAGATTCTATTAAATGGGAGGCATCGACGAATTAGGGTTCAAATTTTGACTAATTTTTAATTTTAAAACTTATTAGGGTGCTTACTTTATTTATTACTATAATTTTATCACAAAAAATT
>JAODPA010064887.1:0-11026 GCA_025585075.1 Nepenthes mirabilis | reverse complement strand
TGGTGTGCGGGGTGGTCGGCAGTGGCCATCGAACACAGCGGGAGCAGGCGGAGCAATGGCGGCTGCGCGCGTGGAGAGCCGTGCAGGAGAGGAACCACCTGAAGGAGAAGAGGATGAAATAGAGGCTTTAGGGTCCGATTTCAACTTTGAGCTAGTTGAAAAAGTTATAGATTGGGTCGAGACAAGTGTACTCATACCTTATTTATTCTCTCTTTTGATTTTTATTCATTTTTTTCAGGTATTTTCATTCCGGTACCCACCAAAATTATGTAAATCACGGATGACTCTTATATAGATTATTTGTGGTTTGATGTCTGTTTTTCTCACATTTCGCGTGGATTTCGCTTTAGCAAAACCCTAGACCCGTGCACAGCTCATGTTCCCCTTCAAATTCTAAATCTATGTATGATTTTTCCTTAATTATAACTTACCCATGTCCTGAATATGTATATTCATCGGTTAGGTGTTTGATTTTTCAAGTATTGACCCATTTGGCATGTCCGGAAGCTCTAAATTATACTCTGACACTGTCCATTCGAGACAACCAAGAATGTTACATTATTCCACCTTATTTAATTGTTATGTAAGTTATATTTATTTGCATATGTTTAATTATATACTCTGAAAAAATATATTTGTGATTTGTTTGTGAAGAAAATATTATTTGAAAGCCTCTAAAATTATAATTGTCTCTCAATGGTAAGAATTTTTATTCTTTCCTATGCTTATGATATTCATGCATATAAGTTAAGTCTTGAGAAGGTTTAAATTTGAAACAAAGATAAAAATCAAACAAGTATTCGGAGAAAATTTCACAATTTGTTATATGATTGATTTGTTCTTCAGGATGGAGAAATTTGCGAAAGAAGTTTGGTAGGCCTTCCCTCAAGGAATAAGAAATCATGAAATTAGGACCATAAATTTATATTACGAAGGCTAATATCCATTGACATGCCTTTAGTACTATAGTGAAGACTCAAGGATTATCTTGACCGCGTATTGTAGCGGGTGATACTTTTGGCAAGCCTTGGGATATTACTATGGAAGGACAAGGAACTACTTTTGGGCCTTAGGGGACATGGGGGTATATTTTTATTGGCCCATCTACAGGCATGATATGTAGATGGCCCTCTCTTTGGGTCTAAAATAAGAGTTCACGACCTTAAATCATGTGGGGTATCATGATCATTTCTTCATTCTTCCACACCTTTAACTAATAAGGCCTACTGATCTTGATCTGTAAAGATGAGAATTGTGTATAATTTACATTTTAAAGAGAAGAAAGATAAAATATGAAAAGTTATATGTATTCTGGGAGCACATTCGATCATATTTTATATTTATGCATCCTTATTATACTCATATATCTCTCTTTTACTTTATTTTACATATATTGTTATGGTTTTTTATTATATTGCACATATTGAGCATTTAGCTCATCCTTGCTACCTTTCCTTACCTCCAAATTAGCACAGGCCTATTATATTCGATGAGATAAAGTGAAAACTAGAAGTTTACTAGGCATGAGACTCAAAGGATCACACGAGCATTAATATTTTATAGTTTTCTATTCGTTATGGGAAATTGTATGTATTTATATTTTTAGTTAGGCTTGTTAATGTATATTGTATATATGGTTAATGATCAGATAGTTTAATTTTCGCTGTGTTTAGATATATATATACTTCTACTGGTTATTGTGGTCTATAACAGCTACCTAGTAGTATCTCTTTTTAGCTGATATTGTGTTTAGATATACAGTATTGAAGCCACGAATAATATGTAGTGAATTGGATCCTGCGTGATTTTGTGTGCGGTTATTGTGTGTTGTCAGATGTTGGAGTTAGTTAGATGTATTTTGTGTATTATACAGGAGATTATACAGATTTTTATATCAGTTTAACGGTTGTATTATAGATAAAATTCTATCGGATTTTTGCAGAAAATATGGTCTGTCACTATTGATATCAGAGAAAAAGAGATACCTTAGGTTTGATTTGAATCATATACAAAAATTTAGGATAGATTAAGATTAATCAAATAAATAAATGTAGACGTAGGATAACTAAATTAGATTGGGTAGTTCTAGTTATCCTATTTAGACTTGAACTAAGTTAGAGTTAGAAAATGAGTTTAGCTGTCTAGCGTATGCATCCTAGTTAGTGTCCTAAGAGCGACCTAACCCATATTATTTCTATTTCAAAAAGGGTATTAATATAGCTCCTAGACGAGAGTCTACTCGTAGTGGTGGTCGACCACAGAGTCGAGAGGAAGATATTGTATGGAGGCACCTTAAGGTTAGAATTTGATTGACGTCGATTTAGTGCTTGTGTTGATCGATATTGATTCGAAGTCTAGGTTAATTGATTTTGGTTTAAAGTTTAGGTTTGAATGTCTTTGGGTTGAGGTCCTCAGGCTAGTAATCTACTAAGAAGAGATGTTTGAATAAGGTGATCAAGCATGATGGATAGGGTGGAATCGATGGCTTGAGGTTAGTGTAATTTGAAGTCAATTCTGATAAAGCAAATCCAATGATGTCGATTCATAATTGATTTTGTAATGATTAAGTGTCTGGACTTTTGGATAGCTTGGAACCTATAGAGGATGGGATATGAATCCTAAGAATTAAGATGATATTACGGTCATCCAATGATCGGAAGAAGATAAGGTAATGTTGTCCCATGTAAGATAGAAGGTGAAGTCGACCCGGGTGGTTGACGTGAAAAGAATCATGAGCCTTGAGGATAAAGAGATATCGTAGGATATATTTATGTATGCTCTGTCGATGAGTATTTTACTTTGATGGGATTTTTGGGAGCACATTTCATTTGTGGACAATTCGACCGTATGGTTAGGGATTGTCCTTACTTCATGGGTCGAACAGTGAAGAAGCCTAATGCCTCGGATCAAGGTTTCTCAGTAATGGTACAAGTGTAGAAGTGTCGCTACTATGGTAGAGGACAAGATTCCCGAATCTTGACATTTTAAGTATATGTGTTGTTTGTGATTCTAAACCTATATTTCTATTTGTACTTCTTAAGCCTATTCGTTTATTTAATGATTATAGACTTGTGCTAGTTACATCGAGATCTATCACTCTTGAGATTGTAGATATGGTTGGTTGGGATGAACTGATTGCCTTGCGGTGTTAAAGCTTGATATGATATTGAAAATATTTCTTAGAGGAAATGATTAGCTCAAATTATCTTTTGATCGTTAAATGGAGGTTGCTATAGAGGGTGTGCTAGGGTTGGTACCATTTTTGGGGACCTTGCATAGAACTGATGAGGCATCAGCTGAGTGTCTTGCCGTGAGGTGTTTCAAGACTTTTGGGATGAGTAAGACGAACAGACAAGGTTATTTGGGGGCAATTGAAGACTTGGTTGCTTGGGAGACAGATGATTTGATAAGTCGACATTGGAAAAATAAATAGGTGGCTTATTTGATCTATTACAAGAGTTTGATATTTCCTGAGGGTGATCTACATCCGTAGTACTGTCAATTGCAAATAATCGAGAATTATGCTTGTGGTAACTTTTAGAATTAAGATATAGCCATTGCAAGTTCCGACAATGCCATTTGGGTTTTGTAAGTTCGTTGGCATCTTCATGGGATTTATGAATTGGACCTTCCGGTCATAATTAGGTCAATTTTGGTGATGGTTTCATTGATGAATTCTTAGAATCAATAGAGTGTATGAACCCTATTTGAGGATCGTATCATGGTTTGCGAAAGATGGTTCACCGTGTGCTCAATTATTAAAAAAAATGTAAGTTTGATTAAGGAGAAGTGTTATGTTGGGCATATGGTTTCTCCGAGAGCATGAATGCAATTCTTTAGAGTTTGGAGCGATGGCTAATTTGGGAAAGATTGATTGATGATTCGAAGGTGAATGGCTTTCTTGGGTCTAGCTAAACCTAGAAGGATAATCCGATAAGTATTTCTTGAGAATTGCAACCTCGTGAGGTGTTTGGCTTGGAGATAATCAGTATCCATTAGAATGGGTCATGTGAGGGTAGTTTTCGAGGGATTAAGGATTAGTTGTCGATCTTATTGTTTGGGTTGACCCCGGATGGGTTTAGTAAGTTATAGTAGAATGTGATCCTTTTGAGGAAATTTTAGGATTGTGTTTCTTTTGACTTGTTGGGGTGGTTGTCCTTGGCTAAGAGGGTATAAAGCTTATGATCAGAATTAACCTACCCATAGTTTAGGGTTAGCCATTTAGGTCCTTATTTTGAGGATTTATTGGTGTTACTTGTGGAGATAGTTATGTCCAATAATTTTCAAGGTTCGAGGAGTAGTGCCATAAAGAAGAAAGGATCGTTCAATGTACTAACGGGTTAATTTGCTTTAGGATTAGAAGGGATATTTCGATGTCTTTCAATAAAGGCGAATATTATTGCTGATAAATGGATATCGGGAATCTTTGAATTGGGAATTGTCTCGGTGCATCATTGGAGAAGTTGTAGGGTGAATCTCGAGTAGCTCCCAATATCTATGCAAAAAGGAGTGCTGTACCTTTAGCTTTAGGAGGGAGAGTGGCCTCCTAAGTAGTAAGGTCATAAAATTATGAGATGAGAGACCCTCACCATCTCGATTTTGGGGATGTTAGGGTAGCAAGATGTGACGACCCAAATTCTAAAACATAGAAAGTCCCATTCGTCGAGTCAAAATAATCAAAGGATCGAGGAAGAATTGGAGGTTATTCGAAAAATGTAAACCAGCTTTAGAGTATAATTTGAAATCAGAAATTGTCTCCTGAATTTGAAGACCGGAGTGAATTAGGTGAAGTGAGGCCGAAGTAGCCTGACGACTGGAGTGGCCTTTGTGTGAGGAAAAAGAAGTCCGTCTTCTCTTAGCGTAAAAGAAGTTCGTCCTCCCTTAGTGCAAAAGCAGTCCGGCCTTTCACTTAAGCTGAAATCAAGTCCGGCCTGGTGTGTTGGCAAAACCGGAGTAGAATTATGGGTGCAAGGAGAATAAAATCCAAAGTTTATGAGAAGGTAATGGACGGAGTGAATAATAAGAAGTTGACCGGAATTGGAGAAGCCAACCGGCAGCATTGGCAATAAATAAGGAGCAGTTGGCCGGAATAGATACAACTAAAGACAAAGGTAAACTTTAGTTAGAATCCAACTAGGCGGCGACCAAATAGAGTAGGTAAACCAACCTGATTACTCCACCTACCCCCCTGAAAAAAATTACCTAACCATGAAAAGAATTACCGAGCAAGTAACCTACCTCCACTTACCCACCTGCTCCCTCCTCTTTATATATCGAACTCTAGGGGTAGTGTTAGTTTCTGGCGCCAAGGAAGAATAAGGGAGTGAAGGAGAGAGCTCTAAGACCGTAAAAACCGACTGTCAGGCAAGAAGGGAAGAGCTTTGAGGCAGCTAGAATGGGCAGTCAGGCAAGTGTACCTCGGACGCTGCTTTTAAATTCATGCTTTAAGAATATTGCGAGTGTACTCTGCTCTGTTTTTAAGTTCATGTTTTGAGAATATTGCAAGTGTACTCTGTTTTGAAGTTCATGCTTTACTGCACGTGTACTCTGTTTTTAAGTTCTTGCTTTCTGCATTAAAAATCCACCATCTGCAATGTAAAATGAATTCCGTCTTTTGAGAGAATGAGCTCCGTCCTTTGAGAAAATGAGCTCCGTCCTTCGAGAAAATAAGCTCCGTCCCCTGAGAAAATGAATTTCCGTCCTTAAAATGAACTCCGGCACTAATGTGAAAAGAACTCCGGCTTTTATGAAAGAAAGAACTCCGGCTTTTGAGTTTACGCACTCCGGCATTTATGTTGATGCACTTCAGAACTCCGGTTTTTAAGAAGGAAAAGCACTCCGGTTTTTAAGAAGGAAAAGAACTCCGATTTTTAAGAAAGAAAAGAACTCCGGCTTTTAATGAACTCCGGCCTTAATGTGAAATGAACGGCTCCAAAAGGCACTCCGGCTTTTAAGAAAAGGGCACTCCGTCCAAAAGGCACTCCGGCTTTCAGTAAAAAGCACTCCGTCCTGTTAGTAAAAAGCACTTCGTCCAGTTGTGAAAAGCACTCCGTCCCTTTTTATGAAAAGCACTCCGTCCTTTGAGTGAAGAACACTCCGGCTTTTGAGCACTCCGGCATTTAAGCACTCCGGCTTTTAAGCACTCCGGCTTTTTGAGTAAAAGGCACTCTGGCTTTTTGTTAAAAGAGAACTCCGGCTTTTTAAGCTCTCCGGCTTTTTGAGAAAATGCACTCCGGCTTTTGTTAAAAGAGAACTCCGGCTTTTTAAGCACTCCGGCTTTTTGAGAAAATGCACTCTGGCTTTTGTTAAAAGAGAACTCCGGCTTATATTGAAAATGAACTCCGTCTTATATTCCGACTTTGAACTGAAATTGAACCCCGGCTTTACTGAAAATGGCTTTCAAGAAGGAAGTATTTCTGCTTCTGTTATTTTGACCCTAGACTGACTACAGTCCGGATAGGTTCTCCGGCATGCCTTAAGATTTTTCGGTGGTAATCGAGGATAACTCTGTCCATGGAGCTATTTGTGGTCAGCCCTGCCTCGGGGCGTTACGGTCAGGAGGATTCTGTTACCGACCTACCTTCGGGAGGCACCCTGTTCTGATCCCTCAAGATGGGATACTACTGTTACCGGCCTACCTTTGGGAGGCACCCTGTTCTGATCCCTTGAGATAATATATATATAGGCCGACCTTCGGATGGCACATAGTACAGATATCCCTCGGGATGGGATATATATAACATGATAGGCCTTGGATTATTTGGATTGAATACAATCTATCCTCGATTATTCGCCCCCTCAGCTAGTAGGGGATACTGGCAAGGTCTATACTGTTCTGTTCATATACCGTTTTGTTATGATTCTGTTCTGTTCTGTACCGTGTTCTGTACCGTTATTATTGTACTGATTTCTGTTCCGTGCCGATTACTGTACTGTTTTGAATAAAAGAGAAGTTTCTGATTCTACTTTCTGGATTATAATAATTACTGATCACCGATTTCTGACAACTGATTTCTGATTCTGAAGTATAATATGTCAAGCATGTTTTCTCCATTTGTTGGAGTACATTCTGATTTCCGTTCTATTTCTGCACAGTTACATGACTATTTTGCATCACTGTTTCACTGCTCATGTGCATGTACTTTGTTAGATCTCGGCTCACTGTTTTATATTTTTTTCCCCTACAGATATTACTTTAGAGCTTGTGCCTGACGAGTTGGAGTGATGAGAGCTTATCTGAATGATTAAAGATCTCAAAAGCTTATTTTAGAAAAATATTATTGTAATGACTTGATGGACTTCTATGGTTAAACATTTTGACAATGTACTCGAAAATAAATATTTTGGAATGAATATGAATGCTTCTGCAAGTGTTAGAATAACTTCCGCTATACTTATTATGGTTAAAAGCATATGGGTCCTAGATGGCATTTGTGATCATGTGTTGCACCCAACTGGTTTAGTTTGGGTTTTCAATTGTGTTATAAATGACAGAATCAAAAAAAAAAAAATCCGTTCCGTCACAATTGGTATTAGAGAGTTGAGATGCCCTAGGAATTGATCGATCAAAAAGTGAAAGCATAGGATTGAATCTTTATATAAAATCCCTGTAGGAATAGGAATGGGAAGTTAAGGTAACTAGGACGCTTAAGAAATTGGTTCTTAGGCTAGCACTAAGTTAGGAGTGATTTAATGTAAAATGTCTCGGTCTCAAGAAAATGTTAGTAGTGGCTCTTAGATGGGGACTACTAATATTAGTGGCTGGTTGTAGGGTTGAGAGGATGATGGTGTGTAGAGACACCTTAGTGTTGGAATTTGATTTGTATCAATTGGGTTCTGCAATTGATCAGTGTTGATCTAAGGCCTAGGTTAATTAATCTCGGTTTAAGGTCAATCGACTGTGGATTGAAGCTAGTAATTCGTTAAGAATGGTTGCCTGATCAACCTAGCAAGTGTAAGGATTAGGGTGGAGCCATTGGCTCGAGGTTGGTATGACTGGAGTAAATTTTAGGTGTATCAAGTCCTAGGATGACAATTCATTACTACTTTGGAAAAAAATGCTTAAGTGTTTGAACTTTTGGGTAGCCTCGGGTTATGATGAGGTTGACGATGCGGATTTTTAGACTTAAGATGGCATTGTGATGACCCCATGTCTGGTAGAAGGTCTGGCATGTTGTCCCATGATAGGTGGGAAGTGAAGTTGACCTCGATTAGTTGGCGTAAAGTAGATCATGGGTCTTGAGGATTAAGAGGTATTGTCTTATGTGCTTATACAAGCTTTAAGGATAAATACCATGCTAGTATCGACTGTTTCCTGAAACGGGTTCGTTTTGACATCCCTGGAATGAAGCCCTTTTTCTTTGAGGGCATTAAGAAAAAGGGGGTGCCTATGTTGATCTCTACTCTACATGCTAAGCATTTGATGAGTAGTAGATGTAGAGCTTATTTGGCGTATGCCTGCACTACAGAAAGTCATAGTGTGCCGGCTAAGGACATCCTAGTTGTTTGTGACTATTCGAGGATGATTATAGAAGGAAGATTAGGTTGACTTATCTGTTGACCGATAATTTAAGGTTGTGTCAAAATCTACGAAAATCGTTGAGAGTTCCATGCAGAGCCGTGGAAGTATAGACTTTGGTATAAAATATGCTAGGATCTCAAGGTAGATAAGATGGACTGATAGGGTTCATGAATTTCAGTAAAAAAAAAATGAGGAATCAAGTTTTGTGGAAAAAAATGCCATGTTAGGCTTATAACACTTTGGTGGCATGGCCTTGGGATCTATAAAGATTTTATGTGATGACATTGAAAAGGTCGATTAATGTCCTGAAAGCGTATGGTCTAACTAAAGTTATTAAGTGATCCAACGAGTATTCTTCGAGGATTACAATTCAAGTGAGACGTTTGGCTTAGAGAGATTTGTAATTTTCAGAACAAAAGATAAACGCTAATTTTTGGAGATCGAATAGGGGTAAATGATGATTATGTCATTGGGATGATCCCTGAAAGTTATCGTGGGATGGAATCCCTTTGAGAAAAGATAAGGTTATGTTACTCTCACCACGTGATAGGTGGATACCTTTGATTTAAGTGGGGGAGAAGTCCATGATTAATGTCACCCCAAACGTAAGTCAGAATTAGCAACAAAAGTCTCTGCCTTGAAAACTTATGGCTTCATCTTGAAGATAATCATTAACTAAAGTTTTAAAAGCCAAGATAGTTGTACCATTAAGAAGGTGATCATATGATATTGTATATACAGACGTGTTTAAAGGTTGAGAAAGTGGACCTCGGTGTTCTTCTTTCGGAAAGCAGGCGTCAATGTTGGCAGATTGCTATTAGTGACAGAGTCTTCAACCATCTCCATCTTTGTAAATTCTAGAAGAATTGTAGGTAGATTCTAGCTCCCTTTTTGCATACTAACCACCCCATTTTGTGTGCAACCCTGGGACTAATTAGCTAGGTGATTCACCACATCCTTTTTAGTCAAAGAAAATTGATTAAGTAGTTGCTAAGGAGGCAGGTTTCGGTTACCATGTGGGGAGAAGGAAATCAGCCTAATTTCCTAAGTATAGGAGGACAAAAACTAGCTAGATATGATCCCTTTTCCTTCTATATGTTAATCCCATGTGCCTAGGCTTCTTTCCTTTGTTTTCTTGTTGTTCAAGTGGGAAAGAGGGTAGACCAAGGAGAGAAAGAACTAAAGAGGAGAAGAAGAAGGAAGTGAGGAGCATTCAACCTTGAGGCTAGTTTTCTTGTGACATTTTGTTTTTTGCTCTCAAATTTCTGTCAACTGATATTCAATTATTATTCCAAAAATCGATATCTTCCATCATCATAGTTTAGGTACTATGTTTGATTAGTGATGGATATCAACGAAAAAATATTATCAAGAGGATAATTGAGATCATTGGACAAGAATTGGTATCTTTAATATTAAATCTATCATTATGTTTTGGTTCTAGTTACATGTTCATAATATGTTTGGGACTAATCTAATAATAGTGACCGATAATTCTTATTTAGAAGTATTATAACACTCTACAGTTACCTTAAATGTATGGTAGATAATGAAAAATAAATTGATAAATTAGTAAAGACTTAAAGGTAACATACCTAACCCTAGGGTCGGAATACAATAGGAAGAGATAGGAGGGTTGATTGTATGATTTATAACTCAAAGTATACACTAATTAGATGATAGAAGATATAAGAAAAATATTTTCTTACTTTTCTAAGTAGATCGTGTGCCTAGGGAAGGAATTTCAAGTGTACATTGTAGTTTTTGTTGCTTGTTATGTTAATTTGTATTCATGTTATTTTCTTAATGCATGATAAATTGGTATGCCAGAAAAGATGAAGATTGGAAGCGGTAGGCCAAATAATAGTGGCTGCACCCTTAGGGGTATAGTAGGAAATTGGGTACATGATAATTATAGTTATATAATAATTTGGATAAAAATTTTAGTGATTTCAATAGCTTTAGCTTATAAAATAAGTAGTTGAAAGAGGAGACTTCAAAATCTCTAATGGGCCATGTGGTAAGGCTAGGACTAGATTGGATTTAAACTTATTAGTAAATTATCACTCTACTATGATGAAGGATGACCGGAAAGAAAAATCCTATAGTTAGGCTTATTAGCTAGAAGATGTTGTGAACTTTTGTAAGAGGTGACCACATAGAATATTTAGTTGTTCATATTATTCCTCAACATTTATGATTTTCTTTGAGTTCCCTTTACATCGTATGAAAACATTCTTGGCATTTTATGAGTAAATAAAGACAGTGCATGAAAATTCTATGGCATTTAAACAATTGGAAATATATAGGAACATAGTACAATGTATACTTTTTTGATACCCATTACATAGTTAGTGATAGAGGTCATTTATGAGGAGGTCTTTCCATGGTATTTGTCCAACTATTGAGGACATAAATATACTATCTTTGGTTACAATGGAAGAATAATATTTATAGAAAGTTTTGATATATCATATTATTATGTATTATATCAAATAAGATTTC
>JAODPA010064876.1:0-11027 GCA_025585075.1 Nepenthes mirabilis | reverse complement strand
AAATATATTAAATTTATCTTATGATTCAAATCTTTTAAATTATGTCATGAAAAGGTATTAAAAGCATCCCATGACAAAGTGCTCTAGTTAATTGCCCACCTCTATTTTTAGTGTTTTTTTTAATCTTTATTTTTATCCCCTTTCCCATTATGTTGAGAGCATTGCATTTCAAGTGAAAACATTAAGCATTCACTCAAGGAAATAAACATAGAAAATTCTTTTCTATTTTTTTGGTAAGTAAAGAAAAATCATAATACAAGAAGATGAGACTGGAAGGTTAGTTAGATAGGAGTCCTAACTTTTGTAAAATGTCAAAGAAATTGAATGAAGGATTGGGATTTTTCCCAAAGTTTTTGGGCACTTGATAAAGATGGTTTCCATTTTTACGTACAAAAGCTATGATGAGACCGGTACTCAAGCCAAGCACAAATTCAATAGAGTTACGTATCAATTGCTCTATTCTCACCCTTCAATGGTATGCTACCCTATCACAATATATGAAATTTTATAATTGTTAGATTATCAAGTAGATCGATCACTATAGACATGAGTAGCATGTCTCCACCGGTGACAATAATGAAGAAATACATAAAACCGCTTTAAGAAGATGAATATAAAGAAGATTGGTTAAAAGGTACTAGAAAAAACAGCTATTGTAGTTAGAAAGAGCCGAAATTGTAACTACATCATCCCTAAAGCTCTGCTCATTTGATGAATTTTCTTTACAAGAACCGGGATTGTTGCTGGTGAGTTATCAGCTAAGCATGGTTGGATGGCCTATCTGGAGCATCTTCTTGGTCATATCCATCCCAAATGCATTGTCCGATGGACTGATCCAAGCAACAAAATGAAACAAAACTATCAAAAGGATCATTCATCAAGCAATTCAAACTTGTAGAACACTTACTATTTTCTGAGTCAGTATCAAAAAAATTGGATGTATTGCTTGTCTAGAAAAAACAAGCAACACTCCAAACTAATTTGAAGACCATTAGCTCAATGAGCAAAACCTAAGCATGACTGGATTTGATTGTTTTAGACTTATAAAAAGCTTATTTATGAGCTTATAAATAAACTCTTGAACAGACTTACTTATAAACTCGTAAATAGATTTGTTTAAGAACTAATAATAAATACAATTATGAGCTTGGGAACACGTCCAGATTTAGCTCGGCTCGGCTTATTGGCAGCCATATGCAAAATAAGGAATAATACCAAGCTTATATATCAAGAAACTTGAAAAGAAATCTATCAGACAGAACTCGAATTACAGTTCCAGTGCTTGTTGACTAATCAATATGGTTATTGCCAATTGAGAACGACCATTAAGTTTTGCTCGTTAATATATCCACGCACTGAGTGCACATATGCACCATGATTACCCCCACGACTCAGGGATGAAAGATTAAATCCATGATTACAAATTATTTTCTATTAATACACACAAATTTACTTAGTATATAATCTCTATGAATGTCATATAACCAAAATTTGCACCGCATGATTACCCAACAACTTAGGGATGAAAGGTTAAATCCATGTTCACAAATCAGATTCCTATTAATGCACACATAAATTTACATAGTATACGGTCTCTATGAGTAAGGATATATAATCGAAGTTTGCACTGCATCATTATACTAAATACAGAGGTGGGAAGGGGATTCTTGGTCCTTAGAGAGACTCCTTGCACATAATGGATATATGCAGTATGATTATTCGTCATGTGTCACAGTATGATTTTTATAGATGCAAAACTATATTATATTTTCGTTTCTGTTGGAAGCTGGATGCCAACCAAGTTAACCCTTGAACACATTTAAGTATGAGGGTTAATCTCAAGATGTAATGACGTATAAGCAATCAATGTTGAGATTACAAGCGGAAGTGAATTGGTAATTGAAGATGTGAAAACTTAAGAAAGTAAGCAATTAAATTGCAGCAAATAATAATTAAAAAGGAAGAATGATTTCCTGAATTCAACCCCCATATGGAGCATTTTAGACCTTTTTGTCTTTAAGCTGTAATATATATTAAAAAGTCATAACTTTTACAATAGATATCTAATTCTTTTATAATACTCAAATTCAAACTAAATTTATCTAAATTCTTAGAAAATTTAAAAATACAAAAAAAAATGGGTAAAAATATTTACGGAAGTTCGGTTTAAATTCTAACACCTTACACAAGCAAAAACCAAAGCCAACCGTGACCTACAACATATGGATAGATATACATACACTCAACCTTGTGGGACAAAAGGCTTTGTAGTTGTTGTGTTTACATGTTATGCATACACCATCATAACAAGTATTCGCTGATGCTGCCTTTCTACTTAATATTGTTGGTAAACAAATAAAACACAATGTGCTCAGACCAACAACAGTTGGAAAGGCAGATTGATTTGAACAGGAAATTTCCAAAATTTAGGGATGCATATTTGTCCATCATCATGTTGGGGGCAAAAGACCAATTGGACAGAATGACACAACGTTATACATAGTGAAATAGAAGAAGAAGAAGAAGCACACACAAATTTTACATGAAAAATCCTTCACAACCGAAAGAAAAAATCATGGGATATAAAGTTCACTACAAGTCTACTATGTAAAAAATTGGTTATAAACTCCCGAGATAGAGTATCCACAACACATCCGAAAATAACAAAAAAAAAAAATAATCTCTCCAGAGCAAATAAGAAAACACTCCTCTATTTTCACTCTCTATTTTTCTCTCTTCTTCCTCACTATTGGTACACTTCTCTCCTTCTCTTTTCACACTTGGATCTCACACTCTACACACCTCCCAACAAGTCCGCCTACTTGCTTTTAAATATAAAAGCCCATATTTAGCAAATCCAGTGAATATTTTACATCCACCGATAAGATCGTCATTACAAACAATATGAATATATTCTGTACAAAAATAATTTTGGTATAACTGTCTGAGATCACGTATGCTCAGAAGATCTGTTGAGCTGGCACCCTTGCTCAAAAAAATCTCCTTTGGCCCATTGGTCGCCAGTGCGCTCTGTCCGCATGCTCCGTTGGTCGTCCGCCCATTTTGCTCCTTGGCCTCCTTGGGCCGGTCAACTCATAGGCCGGCCATCCTGCACATATGGGCATCCTGGCAAAATGGCCAACCTTTCATCTGCCGGTCAATTTTGTTGACCGGCTTCTACTCTCCATAAAGGTATTCCAGTATTTTTCACTCTGAAAATACTCCCCGCCGGTCATCCTCCCGTTGACCGTCTTCAGTTCTTCACCGGTCATCCTCCCGTTGACCGGATTCTTCTCTCCGGATTTGCTCTCCGCCAAATGAACTCCATCATTTGCTCTCTACAAATCTTCCGATGATAAAACTTGTTTGTTGAGTCACCCACAAGTGAGCGACTAACCCTAACACATCATACTCAGTTTGCTACAGCCTTCACCGAAAATAACATAGCCACATCATCCCCGTCCCTCGAGCCTCACCCAGCCATCCCTGCAATAACCCCAAAAATATTCTGCTTCAATCAGGTGCCGAGGCAGAAATTTGAGGCACTGAGGCTTGAAATGCTGCCGCCTGATATGAAGGAAGATGTAAGATAGATATTATTTCTTATTCTATTTTAACCTTAATTTCACCCTAGAAAACCATTAAGTTCCTTATTAAGAAAAGATTGTACGGAATTCATATCTTTAACTTCCCTCTCCACCCAAAAAGTATCACACTTTCTTATTTACCAACGTTTTTTTTTTTTTTTTTTGGTGCTGCAATACTTGGTCTCTGCAATGTAGAGATAAATCTATATATATCCAACTTTTTCAGACTTCATAAAGTGAAAACCTCATTCACTGGGCTGTCTTTGTTTTTACGGAACATGCCTACTAACTTATAGCAATGTATTACTTGGCCAAAACAGAAAAGATATCAAAAACTTAGGCCTTATGTTTCTTCAGACAGAGCAATCAAGATTGTTATGTTCTGAGAGAAAAGGCCAAGTACAAGAACACTTCATCTACCGATATGCCAAAATTACAGACTTCTTGCTCAACCAAAAAATGAAGGCCAAGTTCTTCACAGCAAAAATGTTATAAAGACGTTCCAATATGCAGATCCAAATTAAGGTTTTTGCATGAAATTAGGAATTACCATGGAGGTATCAGTAACAAAAAAACTCACCCCAGAATAGTGATGTCATAAGGAAATGAGATGCCTTCACGGCTGGGGATAGGAGGAATGTGATCCTTTTTCTCGTTGACAAATCTTACTATTTGAAACAACACATCGTGAAGAGATGCTTCTAGTGTATGTCTACGAGCACTCTCCTCTTCTGATGCATTTTCTACATCAGATTTGCATATTTTTAAAAATCAAAAAAAAAGAAAAAGAAAAAAGAAAGTCAAGCACAAAAGATAAAACCATAAACCATGCACCATTTTTTAGTACCTCCGGGGTCCACCACTTTGGAGCGATGAGACTTGCTAGATTGAGCTTTTGAATATTGTACCACATTCAAATTAATGTACCAGTGCTCCCAGTATAAACGCTCAACTTTGTTGGAAAACCATATTGCCTTATTGTTCTTAACTTCATAGAAAGACAAACATATCTATTCAAGAAACCAAACATTCAGGGATCAACAATTCAAATCTCCAAAAGTAAATAAAATCAACAACACAATGAAGTACTTTAAGGGAGAACAATAAAGTACGGATCTTACTGTTGGGGTCACTCCCTCGTGGTATCTTTGTCCGCGGACTTAAAGAAGGAAAAGGACGCGGACTTTTGAAGTGGTCCGAGAAGCCTGTCATGACGGACGAGGACTCATCAGAGGCGTCATGTCCGAGAGGTAGTTGAGGACATTGATGAAGACTCTGGAAGCTTAGGCGTTGACTCTCTCTTTCTGTAGGCCTGCTGTAGCCGCGTTTTACAGGTGGGCATTTGATCTACTCTGATTGGAGGGGGCTGCAACTTCCAAGGTATCAAGCCTGCCACTCTGACACGTCGAGCGTGCGCCTGCCGTGGCAGGCTTAGGGGGCGTGGTCCTGCCACCCTACTGCCAGTAGAGTAGCTGGTCGAGCACTAGGCCCCTTGTATATATAAAGGCTTGTGCCATTGCTTGTCTTGTGTGAGTTTTAGAGTGCTGTGTGTCTTGGAGAGCAGTCTTGGAGTGAGCTTTGAGAGAGTTGTGGGCAAGCCTTGTTGTAAAGATAGAGAGAGAAACACTTTTGAGAGAGAGATTGAGAGATATATACACTTGTGATTGTTTTTCTTTGGTTGAACTTGTACAGCTAACATTCTTGTAAACAATCTATACTTTATAGTGTATTCTTTGGTGGTTTTTTCCTTAGTTGAATGAGGGTCTTTCCACGTTAAAAAATCTCGCGTATATTTCTCTCATTTTTCTATTTCTACTTTTGACCGTTCTTGCGAGAGCTCAACTTGTTGCTATCCAAGAGTTTTATCCGCTCGGTCACCGTATCTTCCGTTTTACGCCAATAAGTGGAATCAGATACAGGTTGGTTCTTTGAACGGTGATGTTGTTGCTGGCTGCTATGGAGGTTGGAAGCAAAATGACTTGCTTAAACGGAACCAACTTTGACACTTGGCAGAGTAAGATGTCAAACTTGCTCTTTGTGAAGTCCATGCATAATCCAGTTTTTGCCACACAAAAGCCGGCGGAAAAAACGAACGAGGAGTGGACGTCGGAGCACAAGCAAGTGTGCGGTTACATCCGTCAGTTTTTGGACAATAACGTGTACAATCACGTTCATGGAGAGACGAATGCCAAGGAGCTTTGGGAGAAGTTGCAAAAGCTCTATGCCTCCAAGACTGGCAATAACAAAATCTATCACTTGATGAGGCTAATGCAGATTCGGTATAAGGACGGCTCATTTGTTGCCGACCACCTGAATGAGTTTCAAGACTATGTGGACGGGCTGAATGGCATGGGGATCAAGTTCGAGGATGAGGTCCTCGGACTCTAGCTCCTGGCAACCCTTCCGAACTCATGGGAGGTCATGAGGATCACCATTGCTAACACAGCTCCTAACGGCGTGGTGACTTTGGAGATGGCCAAGAAGCTGTGCTAAACGAGGAAGTGAGACGATGTTCTCAGGGTATGTCCACCTCTCAGCATTCCAACATCCTTGTCACAAAATCAAGGGGAAGGAGCCGAGGACGTGGCCCAAAGTCTGAAGACAAAGGGCGGAGTAAGTCACGTTCTCGGTACCAGAACATGGAGTGCCATTATTGTGGCAAGAATTGCCACATCAAAAGATTTTGTTACAAGTGGAAGCATGAAAACACTGTAAAGGATAGGGGCGAAAAGAGACGTGGCGAGGAAGAGTCCTCGGTCTCTGTTGTCACAGGAGGTGACCTCCTTTTGGCCTGCGAGTCTGAGGACTCTGTAAGAGTGGCCGAGCAGGCCTCTGACTGGGTGGTGGATTCTAGCGCATCCATACACGTCACATCCAGGAGAGAGCTGTTCTCCACCTACACTTCGAGTGCCCCAGAAGCGTTGAAGATGGGCAACATGGAGACGTCCGAGATCATTGGACAAGGTGACGTCTCCTTGGTGACAAACAATGGAGCCCGATTGATTTTGAGGGACGTCCGACATGTCCCTGATATTCGTATGAATATCATTTTAGTGGGACGGCTTGATGATGAAGGCTACTACAGCGTCTTTTGTGACAACGGTTTCAAGCTGACAAAGGGTTCCATGGTACTTGCCCGAGAAGTAAAGGCCTCAGGCCTTTACGCGCTGAAAGCCAAGGCCGAGCTGGCAGAGGTGAATGCCACTAGATATGTGGAGTCCTCGGACCTGTGGCATAAAAGGCTCGGATACATGAGTGAGCAGGGTATGAGTCATTTGGCCAAGAAGGGTCTCATCCCAGAGATGGATGGAGAAAGGCCGAGGACTTGCCCTCACTGCATGGCAGGAAAGCAACGGAGAGTCTCCTTTTAAGGAGACACATCTTCCAGGAGGTCCGAGGTCCTAGAGCTTGTCCACACGGATGTGTGTGGTCCCCTCCCGGAAAGGTCTTTTGGAGGAGCACAATACTTTGTATCCTTCATTGACGATTGCTCGAGGAAACTGTGGGTATTCCCGTTGAAGAATAAGGATCAGGTCGCGGGAATCTTTAAGCAGTTTTATGTCCTCATTGAGCGTGAGACTGGGAGGAGGTTGAAGGCCGTTCGGAGCGATAACGGTGGAGAGTACATTAGGATGTTTGATGCCTATTGCAGAGCTCACGGCATCAAACATCAAAGGACTCCGCCGAAGACGCTACAGTTAAATGGCATGGTCGAGAGGATGAATGGCACCATGATGGAAAGGGTCAGGTGCATGTGCTCGAGGCCAGGCTTCCGGGATCCTTTTTGGCCGAGGCCTTAAAAGCGGTCGCCCACGTGATCAGCCGATCGCCCAGTAAGCCTATGGATGGGAAAGTTCTAGAGAAGATTTGGATAGGGAAGGAACCAGCTTACAATGATCTTCGGACATTTGGATGTAAGGCCTTTGTTTATATTCCGAGAGATGAGAGGAGTAAGCTAGAGCCAAAGACAAAACAATATGTTTTTCTGGGTTATGGCGAAGATGAACTTGGGTATAGGTTCTATGACCCAAAGAAAAGGAAGCTGGTCCGGTCCCGAGATGTGGTCTTCGTTGAGGAAGAGACCATTGAGGACATTGGGAAAGAAAAGAAGTCTCAACCCAATACTTCCCGGACGAACAGAGTTAATATTGATGCTGTCCGTACAGTGCCTCTTGAGTCCGATGTCAGCGAATCAAGAGTGGCTGGCAACCATGATAAAGTGGTTCTAGCGCCTCAGGAAGATCACGTTGAAGATCTGGCCCCTCAACAGGCCGAGGTGGCCCCTATGAGACGATCGTCTAGGGAAAGACGTCTGTCCATCCACCTCCCAGCAAGTGAGTACATCATCTTCACTGATGCTGGAGAACTTGAAGATTTTAGCGAGGCCATGTGTAGCGTTCAGAAGGATAAATAGTTTGAGAACATGGAGGAAGAGATGGTCTCTCTTCATGGAAAACACACCTTTGAACTGGCTAAGCTACCCAAAGGGAAGAAAGTCCTGAAAAATAAGTGGGTCTTCCAGTTGAAGATGACCGAGGACGCAAGCAACCCATGACACAAGGCACGGCTTGTGGTGAAGGGATTTGATCAATGTAAGGGTGTTGACTTTGATAAAAATTTTGCACCCGTTGTGCAGATGTCCTCGGTCCGTGTGGTGCTCGGACTGACTGCGGCATTGGATCTGGAGATTGAGCAACTGGACGTCCGGACAGCTTTTCTCCATGGAGATATTGAGGAAGAGACATACATAGAGCAACCAGATGGTTTTGAAGTTAAGGGGAAGGAAGGACTGGTCTGTTATTTAAAGAAGAGATTGTACGGGTTGAAGCAAGCTCCGAGACAGTGGTACCGAAAGTTTGAGTCTGTTATGGTCGGATGAGGATACCATAAGACTACTTCCAACCACTGTGTATTTATCCAAAAATTTTCAAAAAATGACTTCGTCATCCTCCTCCTTTATGTGGACGACATGATGGTTGTCGAACAGAACAGCGCTCAGATCACGGAGCTAAAAGAGCAGCTAGGGCAGTCTTTCGCCATCAAAGACCTCGGACCGGCGTAGTAGATTCTGGGGATCAGAATATTTTATGACCGATGGGACAAGAAGCTCTGACTGTTCCAGGAAGGCTATGTTGAAAAGGTGCTTCAGTGATTCAATATGGAAAACTCCAAGCCTGTTAGTACCCCTCTGGCCAATCATTTTGGGCTGAGCAAGTAGCAGTGTCTGTCCTCAGACACTGAGAAGGCATGCATGAGTAAGATACCTTACTCCTTGGCCGTAGGTAGTCTGATATTCGTGGTCGTGTGTATGCGACCGGATATTGCTCATGCGATTAGTCTTGTGAGCCGATTTCTCTCAAACCTAGGGATGGAGAATTGGTTCGCGGTAAAGTGAACTTTCAGATATCTCTGTGGGACCTCCAAGACAGGTTTGTAGTTTGAAGGAGAGAAGCCTCAGCTGATTGGGTACACGGATGCAGACATGGCTGGGGATGTTGATTCCCAAAAATCAACGTCCGGATACTTGGTGAAATTTGCGGGAGGGGCGGTCTCCTGGCAGTCCAAGTTGAAAAAATACGTCGCTCTCTCCATTACGGAGGTAGAGTTCATTGTCGTGACCGAGGTCTACAAGGAAATGCTTTGGATGAAAATGTTCGTCCAGGAGTTGGGTCTACGGCAAGAAACGTACGAGGTCCTCTGTGATAGTCAAAGTGCCATTCACTTATGTAAAAACTCCTCGTTCCATTCCTGGTCAAAGCACATTGACGTGCGGTATCATTGGGTGAGAGATGTTTTTGATGATGGGCAGTTATCAATTGAAAAGGACCGGTCGGATGACAATGGCTCGGACATGTTGACCAAAGTTTTGCCAAAGGAAAAACTGGAAGTTTGTTGTAACATTATCGGACTAACTGACTTCACTCCCACTCGGTCGTGAGGGGAAGTTTGTTGGGGTCACTCCCTCGTGGTATCTTTGTCCGCAGACTCAAAGGAGGAAAAGGACGCGGACTTTTGGACATTATATACCCTTGGTGTGTTATTTGGATTAATGGGTTAGAGTTAGTAGTAAATTTGATCTTGTTAGACATGCATAACTTTGATATATACTTAGGTATAGATTGGTTAGCTATTTATCATGCTAGCATACATTATTTTCATAAGAGGGTATATTTTATCATTTTAGGATGTAAACCATTTTATTTTTAAGGAGTAATACAAAAATAATCTCCATATATGATTTCGACATTGCACGCTTACTATTTGATAAAGAGTGTATGTCAAGCCTATTTGGCTTATGCAAGCACTATTATGAGCCATAATATTTCAACAAGGGACATACTGATGGTATGTGAGTTTGAGGATATTTTTTCGGAAGATCTTTTGAAACTACTATTGAATCAAGAGATTGAGTTTGAAATTAATATATATATGAAGCAGCGCCTATATCAAAGGTCCCCTATAGAATAGAACCATCGAAACTAATGAAATTAAAACAATAATTATAAGAGCCACTGGAGAAGGATTTTATCCAGCCAAGTGTTTCTCCATGGAGTGCCTCGATGTTGTTCGTAAAAAAGAAGGATTGGTTTGTATGGCTATGTATAGATTATTGAGAGTTAAATAAGATCACTATTAGGAACAAGTACCTCTTGTTGAGAATTGACGACTTATTTGACTAATTGTAAGGGATCACAGTATTTTTAAAGATTGATCTTCATTCGAATTATTATTAATTGAGGATTAAAAAAGAAGATACAGTGAAGATGGCTTTCTAAACGAGATATGGGTATTATGAGTTTTTTGTTATACTTTTTAGGCTAACTAAAACCCCTACAGCTTTTATGAACTTAATAAATTGGATGTTTCAACTCTATCTTAACAAGTTAGTGGTACTATTCATTAATTATATCTTAATATACTCGAGGGGTTATGAAGAGTACGAGATGCACTTGAGGATATTGGGCGTTAAACAAGATCACTATCAGGAACAAGTACCTCTTGTCGAGAATTGATAACTTATTTGACTAATTGTAAGGGATCATAGTATTTTTAAAGATTGATCTTCATTTGAATTCTTATTAATTGAGGATTAAAAAAGAAGATACAGTGAAGATGGCTTTCTAAACGAGGTATGGGTATTATGAGTTTTTTGTTATACTTTTTAGGCTAACTAAAATCCCTACAGCTTTTATGAACTTAATGAATTGGATGTTTCAACTCTATCTCAACAAGTTAGTGGTAGTATTCATTAATTATATCTTAATATACTCGAGGAATTACAAAGAGTACAAGATGTACTTGAGGATATTGGGAGTTAAACAAGATCACTATCAGAAACAAGTACCTCTTGTCGAGAATTGATGACTTATTTGACTAATTGTAAGGGATCATAGTATTTTTAAAGATTAATCTTCATTCGAATTATTATTAATTGAGAAT
>JAODPA010064865.1:0-11028 GCA_025585075.1 Nepenthes mirabilis | reverse complement strand
AATGGGTTATGATGAAATAAATATATATATATTTGAACTATCTTAATGATAGATTTAGGATGACAAAATTCATAATATTTGATATTGATAAATTCTTAGATCCAAATTATCGTACAAATTAGGGAGCCGTTTGGTCTCACCTGACAGGCCAAATTTAAGCAAATTCGATCTCCATCTATTAGAAATCTAAGTCCCACACACTACAACAAACAAATAAGATATCAAATGTATACGGGACTCGCTTCCCATTAGATTTTTCGACATTAAAGTCAAAAATCCTTTTTTGATGGAAAGAAAGATGGTGAAATTTATGGTGCATGGATGCACAAATGAGAGGGATTGAGTGTTGGTTCGAGGATTGGCTTCGAGAGGTACGCTCGATTGTGTGCGGCTTTTTAGAGGGTGTACTCTTTACGAAGAGCGGCTTGTGACAGGGTTGCATTCGTGGGTTGAGTGGCTTTAGATAGGGTGCACTCACGGGGCAGAGCGGCTTTTCTTTGGCAATGTGATCTCAGTGTGTTGAAACGCCTGAGTTTTAGGAACCTCTTTGGGAATTCAAGAGTTGGGCCTTTTTCTTGTGGAGGATGAGGTATATTTATAAAGTGAGTGCCGATTTAGCCATACTTGGACTTCACAGTTGGTGACAATTGTTCACGTGGAACTACAAAACTGTTTCAGCATTCATGGGGAGCGGTTATAGTAACCACTATCATTTGGAAATATTCGTTCTACTGATCATGGGGGTGTTACATGTGATTGCCACTTGAGAAGACTTGCTAAGCCATAACTGTCATCTTGGGGCGATACACAATCATGGGGTGATATTTTGGGTATATTTGCTAAGTTGTCAGAGTAATCATAGGACCACATTATGGTAAGAGCCACCGACTTATATGCGCTGAGTTGTGAAAACCGTTGACTGCTAAGTCGGAGGGACAACCATTGGAACGGTGCATTACGTAACCCTAATTGCCCGCTTTTTGTTGGGCAATTTTTGGTCGAACCATTTGGGCCAATCGCATTGCCATTTAGATCTTAGGCTTGAAAGGTCGCATGGTGGGCCGTTATTATCTCGGCTTTTCCTCCTTCAGCGAGCTAAATTTCTGAGCCGACCCATGGATTGCCATACCCATCACTAGCCCTCATATTGAGAGGTTGGAATTTTCAATTCCTAATATATTATTGATGGGATGCCAACTGTAGGCCTGCCCGTATGTTCCTTCACCAAGTAGTCTGTTGATTTGCTGCTAAGTCGGGCAGGATTTGATTCAATCCTCTGCAGATAATGTTGGCATGGGAAATCTCCTATCATTGATTGCTCGTTGATCCTTTTCTCAGCCATAAATGAAGGGGCTTTTTATACCTTGTATCATGAATCATCTTCACTAATCAAGTGGTCTGAGAGTTCAGAGATAATATGGAGCCTATGCTACCTCAAGCTAGGATTGGAGGAAGCTCTTCTCTAATGTTTGAAGGAGAGATCTAAGGATGCACTTGAAGTCTACCTTAATTACCTTCTTTTATGTATGAAGCCACGTTGTTTTCCTCTTTTATGCTTGTCTCAAAATCAGGCGCTATATTTCTGAGCAAAATTGGGCAGTGACTCTCTGTCCTTCTTTCCAATGCCGGATGCTTCTCTTTGCAGTAGGTTTTTGATTGGTATGATTGTTCCTTCTCGCATCCATTGCAGAAATCCTACCCTTATACAGCTCTGCTCTTAGTTCAAGTAAGACAAAGGATTCCTTTTTTGTTTTCCCTCCCGTCTACGAACAAGCGCATTATGTCTTATTCTTGTAGGGGAGGGCTTTTCTGTTGCCTACATTGGTATTGTATCCTAGTGGCAATGCAATGGTGCTAGCAAATGAGCTTTTCTCGTCCGTCTATCCATACAAAGGTCAGTTGGACTATTTTAGTTGGGTCGCTAAACCATGTATCTTTCTATTTCTTTCTGAATTGTATGTCTATTGTTATAAGTTTGTTGTATGTTGTAAAATCAATTAATGAATAAAACTTCCTGAGCAATATTTTGACTTCATATTGTATGGCTCCAATGTTCTTATTTGTTTCAAATAGTTGAAGCGCTTGTATGTTATAAATACATTGTATTGTCATTGCGTGACTTCTGGTAATTTGACAAATCGAACCATTGACAACTCGATCTTCTAACAATTTGACTAGCAATAACGTGTCCCGCGTGCATGGCTAGGACACAAACTAACTGGACTTGTCTCAAGCTTGTTAGGGTGACTTGCCGCCAGTTTACCGCCTTAGTAAATGGTGTGTCAGGGCATCATTACCTATGCCGTGCTACCAACTCGTCAATCATCAAGGCCATCAACTGTCAGTAGGCTGCACAATGAAGTGTAGTGTCAGTCATTATAACTGTCCTAGCGAACTAATATGTCGTAACACTTTGCAGTGCGAGCACGTGTCGCAGTCATTATGGAGATACACCTCTTTGATTCCTTATGCGACGCCATTTCTGGATCAATGCATTGGCTATTTGAGCTTTGAGCCTTTGCCCTTTTTCACACTTCTCTTCTTGACTTAAATTGCTCTGCCCTAATTCACCTTTCTCGCCTTCCATGGCATCCCCGAGCGTCGACGCGATCCCATCTGTTCTTACTTCCTATGATGTGGAGTCTTTGTATATTCAATATAATATCTCGAGCACCATCTTGTATGTATTGCCTATCGATGAAGATAGGGCTTGCTTCTCACTGCATGGGGTCATCACAATCTATAAGATCCATCTGAATGGAAGCCTTTGTACCCCTTTTGCACTTGAGCTGTACGAGATCTTAGTGTCTTTAGACATTCCAATAGCGCACCTTTACCCTAATATCATTCGATACTCGGTTTCCCAGTGTGTCTTCTTTTACCACCATGGACATTACTTGGATGCCTTGACCGTGAAGGAAATCTTCTGGTTTAACCAAGAAGTAGATTGGATTTCGTTCACCCCCCACCGACAATATCAAATAAGCGGAGGGAATCTAGACTCGGTAAAGGGTTGGAAGGACGTATACTTTTATTTGTCCATCCCTTCCGATTAGATCCCTTCCAACAAATGGGGTGGAGTGAATGCTACCTATGGCAGCAATATCTTAGATTGGGAGGAATGTATGACAAAGCGACCGATGGAGCTTGTAGAGAAGCATTCATACTCCTTTCATCAAAAGGACTTTTAGCTGTATGCAAGGGCACACGTGTGAGCTGAGTGGGAGTTTCGAATGGAAAGGACGGATGTCACTACACTGCCACTTCAAAAGTCCAAAGGAAACCGAGGTCGATATTCATTCAAGACTCTCTTGAGAGGGCAGTTAGTCTGGCAGCTTCGTATCATTCCTTCTCCTCTGACTTTGATTGGGCCATTGTAGAGGTGGCGTGAAATGCTAACAAGTTGTCTGAGTGGCCGGTCTCTATCCCTTCTTCTCCAATTTGTAAAGTTTTTGAGGAGGCGGCCGGGTTTGCTGAGGGCGGTGAACCCCCTATTCCTTCTTCTTTGAGAATAAGTGACCTCAAGACTAGCAAGTCAGGCCAACTAATCAGTGCTCCAACCTTAAGCGAGCACGGGGCCCCTATTTTTATCAATTTGTCACCTGATGAGATTGTACCCAACTCTCTTGCTATTTTGCTTGAGGAGGGTCCTAGCAGTGATCAAGTAGTTAAAGCTCAAGTAGAGAATAATATAGAGGTGGTGGTGGCTGATGAGGTGCCTCACTCAAATGCTCTGGCGTGCATAAAGTCCTGGAGGTTTTGAGTGCTTTTCCTTCACCTCTAACTTCCATGGTGCCCCTCCACCGTCATGCAGTGCATCTGTTGGGCTAGAGGACTCCATCTAAATCTAGACCCGGGGACAATCTCGACCCATCTTTTTGGGGGTCCCTATCTCATCTGGAGAGTCCAACCCACTACCCACTAGGATGGTCCATCCTTCCATATGGTATGACTTTACAGAGTTTTTGTTATGTGATCACATCTTTGTAGCCGTTTCTGACTGGCCATTCTTGTTTTCTTGGTAGGCGCAAAAGGAGCATCATGTGATGGGGAAGGCTCTGCATCGGCTAGAAGTTGGGATCTCTAGCCTCTCTCAATTGCATGTTGATCCTACCGTGCTCAAAGAGATGAAGGGCTAAGTGAATGTTACTGTTGTCAAGGCTCTACAAAGTCAAGAGCTGACTGCTAACCTTGACTATGAGCTGTCCAAGTCCAAGGCAAGATTTTAAGAGTTCATAGAGGAGAAATCTCGAGCTCTGGATTGAATCGCCTTGCTCGAGGACGTGCTTTAGGGGCTGAGCAACAACTTGCTAGTCTCCGAAGTGAGTGTGCCAGCTTGAGGGAGAGCTAAAGGCCTGGTTGCATTCGAAGGAAGTTGGCCACGTACTGGATGACAAATTCTGGGATGGCATTCGCCTCTATAGATGGATCATGTCCTTGGTGGCTCTAGACTTTCTTGTTGGCTTCTTCAATCCGAGGAACACTGGTGCTCGATGCCGATCTAACTTGATCAATATCCGGAAGAGAGAGGGGAGCCTTCGCCATGATAACAGGGGGCTCTTTGCCTTAGGATAGTTGTCTATTCAAATCATAGACATAAGCAGTATTTTCTATCTTTGTGGTAGATAGATACTCGTTGATGTACATTTTAATTATTTAATAAATCAGTTAGATCGTTTTGATCATTGTCACTACTATTTTTGTGTATATGCTAAATTTCCTTACCAAATATTTCTTTATTTGCTGGCCAAGCATTATTACTATTGTCGCCATGCTTGGTTCAGACGTATCGGTTTGGTTGTGCTTGTTCCTACAAGAAGTCGTCGTAGCACTGGGAAAGCTTCTTTGCTAACTAAGCATTGTTACTATCGTTGCCGAGCTTGATTGGACATGTTTGTCTGGTCGTACTCATTCCTATAGGAGAATGTCATGGCACGCTAGTTTTGTTGAGTGGTTCTCTTTCCTGTGAGAGGGTATCGTAGCACACATGTTGGTGAGCCTCATTGGAGCAGATTGGGTTTTTTTGCCACAATTTTTGGATCCTAATAAAGTCTAGGCTATCGCTTGCACATGACCATTGGTGCTCAATCCTGTTAGAAGACGTCATCGCTTTTGTGTGTCTAGTCCTAATTCGTCGACCATCGTTAACTAATGGTATTCTCTCCTTTGGGTGGATGTCGTCACATGTATACTGATAAAGCCTCCTAGGGTTTTTGTGACCACTTTAATGGGGAGGTCTAACTCTTGTCGACAAGGCCCCATGGCTATCATGTCTGACCTTGTATAGGATGCTTGGTTATTTGAACTGAGGTTTAGGGTTTGACATCATTTGGCCGACTCAATTAGCTGGACCGAGGTTTTTAATCGGGTTGTAGTCGGTCGAGGTGCAAGTGAAAGAGTTTAGCCAATTTAGGGGTAGTTTAGGCCATTTTATTTTATGAGATGGCATGCAAGTATTCATATGAACAATAAAGTAAATGAATAGTCATTTTATTAATTGAAATGTGGTACATAGTACCATCAACCTGCGTGATGTATATTGAACTTACCTGTATTCGGCGAGGAATCATTGATAATACTTTTTGAGGTGGATGGCATTCCATGTCCTCGGGACCAATCCAGAAAATCAATAAAACAAGGAATGGCCCCACCCAATTTGGGAGAAGTTTGTTCTTATTGGTGTTCTTGCCTATTGCCTCTATACTCCATAGAACTAGATCCCCCACCTTAAATTAGCATGCTTTCACAGTCTTATTGTAGTACTGAGTAATCCATTACTGATAAGCCGCTGTGTGTAATTTGGCTGTGTATCGGGCTTTTTAAAACAAATTGAGATACTCTCTAAATTGTTAGTTATTGTTGGGTGGGTTGAAACTTTCAACTCTTAAGTTGAGCAGTTCAATCTCTATTGGGATGACCGCTTCAATTCTGAAGCACAAACTGAACGGCATCTCACATGCAAGTTCCCTTGGCATCGTCCTATTTGACTATAGCACAAGGGGTAGTCAGTCTGTCCAAAAGCCCCCTATGTCTTCTAACTTTGTTTTCAACCGATTTAGTAGACTCTAATTCATTACTTCCACTTATCCATTTGCTTGAGGATAGGCGACGAAAGTGTGAACAACAAGTTTACAAAATTTGTGCAATACCTGGGGAAGTGTTTGCCAATAAATTGGGTTTCATTATCGGCCACTATGATATTGAAAATTTTGAATCTGTATATGATATTCTATCGAACGAACTCTATTACGTTTTGTTCAATTATCTGTGCTACTGGGGAGGCTTTCACCCATTTCGTGAAGTAGTCAATACCGACTATGACAAATATCCTTTACCCAAAAGCACTGGGTAGTAGGCCGAGTATGTTGAGTCCCCACTATGCGAATCGCCATGGCGACCACAAGGCCTACAATTTCATGTGTGGCTGATGAGGAACGTTGCCTTGGACTTGACATCTCTCACATTTCTTCACGAATTCCATGGCATCTCGTTTTATCATTGGCTAGTAGTAGCCCTACCGCATGACTTTGAATGCCAAATTCATGCTCCAATGTATGATTTGTAGATAACGATGTGTACCTCCCTTAGTGCATAGTTAGCTTCTTCTTGGGTGAGACTCCGCATGTAGGAGGTTGAGTACCCTCATCGATACAATTTTCCATACATGATGTTGTACCCGCCATTATCACTTTTATACGCTTGGCTTCCTCTGGATTTTTTGGTAGAAAGTCATTGGTAAGGTACATTCCACATGAAATCATCCAATTTTCATTGTTCGACATTTGTAGCACCTCTTGCTCTGGCTCCTCTGTTCTTGGGGAGATAAGAACTTCTCGCATGTCTTGGGCATATTGCTTAGGATTATCCATTGTCGCCTTCCAGTTGTCCTCTCTCAGGATGTGGATTATCTGGATCTTATCGAATGCCTGGGTTAGGCCTTTCTCTCTATTTAGATACTTCACAAGCAAAAGGCTAGAAACCTCAAAATTTTTGAGGACATAGTCGATGATTTACTCTAAATCACTATAGATAATCAGATTCTTGCTGAGCATTCCTTTGCCAGCCTGAGTCCGACTAGTAATGTTTCGTACTCAGTGACATTGCTTGCGGTTAGGAATCCGATGGTCAAGTAATTTATTTTTGACCCGTCTGGAGTCCTTAAAACCATGCCAACTCCGCTTCCAAATTGAGTCGATGATCCATCCACGTATAATATCCAGATCAATGCTTCTTCTTACTTGCTGGAACCTTCACTTGAATTGAGGGTGTTTGGAATTGTCGTTATCATTTTAACTCTGAAATCCATCAGGGCTTGATCTTTTATAGCCGGCTACGATTGGAATTCCACATCAAACTCTCCCAACTTAATGGCCTATTCAACTATTCATCCAAACTTGTCAGGTATCTATAAGATCCATTTTAATGGCTGGTCCATAAGAACGATAATCATATGTGCCCGAAAGTACGGTCATAACTTCTAAACAGAATGGATGAGTGTTAGAGCAATCCTTTCTATGTGTGAGTAACGAGTCTCGATGTTTGCCAAGACTTTGCTAACATAGTAGATCGATCGTTATATTTCGGGCTACTGCCTAATTAAAACTGAACTTAGTGCTGTATCCAAAATCATAATGTATAAGTATGACTCTTTGCCTTCTTGTGGTGATGTCAAGAGGGGGATTCGCGCGGTGCTCCTTCAACTCTTGGAAGGCTGTTTGATAGTCAACTGCCTACCAGAAGCTACTCGCCTTTGTTACTCTCAAGATCTTAAGGAAGGGAAGATACTTTTCTACTAATTTCGCCAGGAATCAGGAGAGTGCTATAAGTCTCCCAGCGAGCCTCTAGACTTCTTTCCCAGTTCGAGGCGGACTCATATCTATAATGGCTTTTATCTTTTCAAGGTTCGTTTTGATTCCCCGCCGGAAGACGATAAATTCTAAGAATTTCTCAGAAGATATTCTGAACGCACACTTGGTCGAATTCATCTTCATCTAATACTCCTAGAGTACTTCGAAGGCCTCGCTAAGGTCACGAATATGGTCGTCGATTGCTCTACTTTTGCAAAGCATGCTGTCCACATGCACCTTCCTATTTTGTCTAATCTGAGCCTCGAACATTTTATTTACGAGTCGTTGGAATGTGGCTCCTACGTTCTTCAGATTGAATGATATGATATTGTAACAATACGTCCCCTAGGCTGTAATGAAGAAGCGTGTTCTTCATTTTTTAGATTCATTCAAATCTGGTTGTAACTCGAGTAAATATCCATGAAGTTGAGTAGCTCATACTCGGATGTGGAGTCCACTAGTAAATCAATCCTTGGTAGTGGAAAACTATTTTTTGGACATGTCTTATTCACATCGGTAAAGTTGATACATATCCTCCATTTTTTATTACACTTTTTGACGAGGACCAAGTTTGACAGCCAATCCGAGTATTGAACCTCCATTATGAGACCTACGTCAAGTAGCTCCTTCTCCTCTTCTTGTATGGTAATTAGCTTTTCGATGGAGTGGTTTATTTACTTTTCCTAATAGGCTCGTGACCAGGATCGAAACCTAACTTATAGACTATTGCTCCGGTTGATATCCTTGGCACGTCGGCGAGAGTCCACATGGATATATCAGAGTTTTGTTGGAAGAAAGTTATAGTGACTAGTCAATGAGCTCCCAACATGGACGCATCTTTTGAGCTCACTGGGATCTAGAGGGATTTGATCAGTCAACTCGTCGGACTATGCTTTTTGTAGAGTTGCTTCATCTTGGAGATCAAAGTCTTCAATTGACTGGTCAAGAGTCGCCTAGGTGACTGGGACAAGTAGTACGTCAGCCGGTCATTTGGTCATCTAGGACTTCTCTGACACCGCATGATGTCAGGAACTTCATTTTAGATATGGGATCGACATTACTACTTCAAATACTGTTAAGCAAGGTCATTCCAGGATGGCATTGTAAACCAATGGTAGGTTGACTACTAGGAATGTGAGTATGCGGGATATTGTCTTTGGATACGTCCCTAGTGTAACCTTAGGCTGGACAGTTCCCAATACTGGTACTGGTTCATTATCTTGTTTGTTTAGGGGTCCCTCAACTGATTTTATTTGATTCTTTTTTAGTTCAAGTTTAAAGTAATGCTCAAGATACAGTAAATTTTAGGAACTTTCATTATCATTAATGACTCGTTTTAATTAATAGTAAATCATACCGTCTGAAATGAGTGAGATGCAACCAAAGGGTCAGCATGCGAAGTTATTAAAATTAATGATATCATTCCTAACTATTACCATGGACTTCTTGTCGTTGGAAGCTTTCTTCAAATGATATGGGGTGTTGTTCTTGAGTAGTCTCGTGGTTACCGTATTGACTACCCCGACTGCAACTCGGTTTCTCGGTTATTCTTGCTGCTCTAACTCATCTTCGTCTGCTCCATCGGGGACCTACCTTGGGTTCCACAGAACTCTAGTGAGGTGCCCTTTCTAGACGAAGGCCTCGATTTCCTTCTATAGAATCTAGCAATCTTTAGTGCTATAGCCTAGAGATCATTAGTAGAAACAAAGTAGGGGAGAGCAGAAGAAAAAAAAATAGAGGGAGAGCAATGCATGGGTAGGCGAAGGAAAGGAGAGAAAGAAAAACAGATGGAGAAAAAGCGGTAAAAATTTAGGGCATTAGCTTTTGCTTCAAAAATAGTTATAAAATTAGTTTCATATAAAAAAATTAACTCTCCATGGATACAATACTCTACTTTTCGAAAAAATTAAATCAAACCCTCATGCATTTATAATGTTAAAAAGAATCATACCTATTAATGTTCAACCAATTGCAATCTGAAGTCATGTATGGGCTACTACATGTAAGACCTAAATGCATAAATTCACGATTTTTTTCTTTACAAATATTTTCTTACATGAATATAATACTTCAAATATTCAATTATTCTGTACTAAATGAATAAACTCATTAAATGTTTAGTAAAATTAAAATAAAATCTCAAAATCTTCGGTGAAATCATATACATATAATAATATTCAAAGGGGGAAAGGTAAGAGATACATGTATGCATCTCGGTGCAAGAATGTCGGTAAAACACAAGGATTCGTAAATATACTAAAGAAATAAGTATAAAATACTTGTGTTAACATTCTAGTTTGGCTGATTTGATCCCCAAAGGCTCTAAAATATCCTTCCTTATCTTTCTCCATCCCCATTTTCTTCCGCTTTCCTTCTCCCTCTCTCTTCTTTAATTTGTACTTCACAAAATGACCGAAATATAGTACACAGGCTACTTATTAACACAATCAACGCATAAGCATCAGAAAGGCGCACATCATATGCCGCTCTAAAACCTTATCCGTGTATGAGCATTGCATTATGCACAACTCAAGCACTAATCAATATGCCCAAACAGTGATGAGCACTGCATAGGTGCAAGTTAAGCATCACAAAATTAACTCAAAGCACATATGAGTGATATATAGGCACACATTAGACACTATACAATATATCTAAAATACACATAAGTGATCTAGAGACATTTTTCAGGTACATGCATTCTGCCTAAAATACACATAAATACGAATTAAGCATCTATCAGGCACCAAACTTGATTTCCAAAATTTGATTTTTTTTTAAATTTTATTATATAATTATTTTTAATTGATCCAAAAATATTTTAATAACATCATAAATCTCATACAAAATATAGGGCATTACAAGATTTGCACAATTCATTATTGTTGAGATTATGGAAAAGATTAGCATTCTTGAGACTTCACGGAATGATGAAGTGTGATCAATTTTATGTAGGTGGAATATTGAGAGTCAAGTTAAGAGTCCTTTTTGTGGTTTGGACTTCCTATACATGTTAACGCACCGCTATGTAATGGGCAATCTCTTGGACCCGTAGTCCTCATCATAGGGAGGATTGCTGTTAGAACTAGACCCGAGAGTTATTGTCGTCCTCAATTATGATAGATGCCTTTTAACTAGCATTGTACATTGATATTTTATTTAGTTTATTCTTTCTTACTTA
>JAODPA010064855.1:0-11028 GCA_025585075.1 Nepenthes mirabilis | reverse complement strand
AGCCGTTGAATTTTAATCCAATTAAAGTTGAATTAACGAGGAAAATTAATTTTATGTTCTATTGCTTCAATTTGTTTCAAGAACACACCAGAAATGATTTAATTTGTTTAGTTATGACAAATTCGGGTTTCTGGATTTGCAATAGACTTTAGCACCCTGGGACAGGGTGTAGTTTGTCATTGTTTATTGGTTGGATTCGCAATTCAATGTTGCTTGTTATTTTCCCCCTGCTTTCTGTGGCTTCGATTTGTTTCGACAGTCTATTTTTGTGAAGAACTGGTAGGCTCTGCAAGACAAGAACTGTTGATATGAGTTTTGTTGTGTTCCCGTAAAAATTCTATAAATTCTCACTCACATGGCAATGGTTCTTTTGTATTATGGGATGAAATCATTAGTTTAATGTGAGAAATAGAGATTATAGATTATCTGAACTGTTCGGCTCAGAAGGGATTTGTGAGTTGTAAAATTTGGTAAATCTTCCAGATTGCATGTCAATTTTCTTTATTTTTAGGGGTCTGAATTAGTTTAACATGCATGTTAAACATGCAATCTATAATAGTTTAACATTGCATGTCAATGTTCAGATCAGAAGGCATCATTAGTTTAACATTCGTGTTAGCTTAAGGTCTGAATTAGGGTTTTCTGATTAATATTGTCTTCTTGTGAGAGGAAGTGTCTTTATGTGTTGGCGAGGTTGCTTCATTATGACATAAAGGTCACAGGCTCAAACCATGGAGATAATCTCTGATTAATATAATGGTGAGTCTGGATATCCTGTCCAGAATGCTGGAGCCTCATGTATTGAGCTTCCCTTTAGCTTTATTCGAGAATTATGGAACAATTGTTTCATTTGATTTCATGATCCAGGAATCTTGTGCATAAATTGCGCTTTTATTAATTTTTTTTCTCTTTGTATGGCTAGTTTGTTTGTGTGTTTTGTCTTATTAGAGTGTACATCTTGGGGGAAATGTAATTGTGATTTAGTGTGACATGAATGTCAAGGGTTCAAAAACCATAGGAATAACTTCTTTTTAATGTTAGGGTAGAATTGCATGTATAAACCCTAAGGCCGAATGGGAGACTTAGCACTGGGTTGCCTTTTTCATAGCTAATTTGGTTAGAAGTAGCCCTTTGTCACTGGATGACTCTTCCTTTAAGTTACTTGTGCTGCACTTGCCTAGCACACTCCTATGTGATGAAGATATTTCCACCCAATTTGTTTATAGACATAAATTTTTTGCAGAAAACACACGTTTCACCATTAAAGTTGCGTACAGTGACTATGGAATACCTCTTTAACATTCTCAACCAAGCTTTCAAGATTTAGTCATTTTCTTGGTTTCACCACTCTTGACTTACTCAAAATAAGAGGAAGGAATTTTTTCTGAAGGAATTCCAACTATTTGACTAATGGTTAGAGTCTCTTGCCCATCTTCAATTGTGAATGGTTAGGATCAATGCTCCAGAATATTTTCTACAACTATTCCCATCAACAATATTCTAAATCTATTCTCACGCTCTCCTACAAGAATGTTTTAGAATGAAGCATATCTCATCATTCTTTCTTCATTGTCTACAATTCTTTGTGTTGTCGTAGAACTTTCTAGTCTAATTAGACAATTCCTATCCTACATGTAACTTTTCGAATGACTAAGTTGTGTATGTGAGCATCCTCTGTTTGCATTGCTCGTCTGCATGATACATAAATTATATGTTCATTAGCAAACCAAGACACCTTCGAAGTTATCTTATTTCCCGTAATAGACGGAATACCCAGTTGGCATAAAATGGGGTAATGGTAGCCGTTGAATATGATAGATCAGCTCAATTGGATGTTGCTCTCTCACATTGAACCACTAAAAGGATGAAATGTAGTTCGAGTTTAAATGTTGATTTTTATCAGCTTTAAAATATCAAGGTTATAACTTTAGTAATTCAAGAACCTCTGGTGCCAGGTTGGAACTTACCTGTTTTCAAAAAAACATCCAGGGCATCAGGGTCTTTTACACCACGCTTTGTAAAATTAAGTACATAGAATAAATAAGATCGATTAAGGAATTTGGCTTACTTCTCAGGCAGTCGTGTTATTTCCCTGGAACTAAATTTGATAGCTATGAACCATAAAATGGGAAGAATAAATTTCCAAGAAGTACTTACAGGAAATAAGTTTTTCACTTGTTGGTATCTCCATCAAGCAGAGGATGCTCAGCCAAATGGGGTTGTAATTGATCATGATGCAATCGAATATAGATGTGTTGAAATCTTAGTGAAAATTATCCACGAGACACATTTAAACATCCTCGAATGACGAAATATTTCATTTATCCACCTATATTTGCGGCTCCCACGCATGAACTGATAATGGATGCAATTGAATTATGTTAGATGTGTTGAAATCTTAGTAAGAAATGTCTAGGAGACATATTTAAACATCTTCAAATGATATTACATTTTATCTATCCAGTTATATTTGTGGGTCCCATACAAGAACATATGATACAAGAACATATGATGGATGAGATGCCTCACTCGAATGGGTGGTTGAAAGGTGGCTTTCTTAACATTTCTCAAAATAAGAAATATTTGGAGGTACTTTTTAGATATCGAGTGACATGATATTATATGTATCCATCAATACCGAGAGATAGACATTATAATAAATGGATAGATAAAACATTATATCAAAATGAGTGTTTGAAGGGGTTTCCCTACATGCTAAGTGCTTATGCGCCTTTAATCATATACATTAGCAGCATAGAAAATCAATTCTGATACCTCTATCTCATATGTTCCTGAACCATCATTTTAGGAAGCTCCATAGATGCAAATATTTATCGATATATATTAGTAACGGGCATCTTAATACCGATATTTTTTGATATTGTAATAATATCACAATACACTGCCGTATCGGCTATATATCATGATATATCAACCGATATTCAAAATATCGATCAATACGGTTTTGTTAGCTTACAATTCTCATAAATATTTTTTATTTTGATTTATCCGATACTATACGTATTGTCTAATACCATGTGGTTGCAATCAATACCGATGTTTTAATCCATGAAAATTTCTAAATTCATATGCTAATGAAGGATTGCTATGACTTTAAGCTATGATCTTTATAATGTTTCAGTGATCTGAATTTTCTATTGATTTTTCTCATCTAGATGATGATAGAAAGTGGCAAAAAATGAAGCATTCTTTCATAATTTTGCTGATGTTGCTTAGGTTTTCTGCTAATTTAGCATTTGTGGTTACAGATGATCAATGACCAAGATCTGGGCTTCTTTGCCAACGTCCTCGGCATCTTCATCTTTGTCCTGGTAGTTGCTTATCACTTTGTGATGGCTGACCCAAAGTATGAAGGAAACTGACAATTTCTTATCCTCTCTTCATTTTGTTTCATTTTCTTTTGGACGGTGTTTCTATTGTTTTGGTGGCGGCAGTGCAGTAGCGGCGGTTGTTTAAAGCAGTCGTTAGTGTAGCGTGTAATTCTGCAATGTGTCTAAACGGATGCCATTGAGATGGGTGAACAGTGTGATTTTGTATTTAAATAATATTTGCGTAATACTCTCTAGAATGACTATTGTAATTTGATTTTGGTGGTCATTGTGATTTCTTGGGAAGATTCAAGCTTAGCTGTTCGACCAAAAATAACTTATTTCCGGCATTTGGGCTGCACTTAGGAAATTATTGTTCTCCATATTTTTTTGTCACATATCAAAAAATATTTATTGCGTTTTCGGATCCTGACTCTGATCAAGATTAGGGTCCAACAGTAATACCAAATACTGCTTGTACGAAAAATAAAGAGAGAGAGAGAGAGAGTACGAGGACTGAAAGATAGAGAGTACGGGATGGATACACAGGAAGTTTTTACGCAGAAAACTTTCTCTTGAATGAGAAGATAAAATTACGGGACTTTAGTCCAATAACTGTTTTTACTGTCTTATGCTTAGTTACAAAGAGATTATAGGATGCGCTCAACTACGACAGCCTAAGGACTTAGTGTATGGAAACCCTAGGAGTTACTCTTACTATACAAGCCCTTCTCTCCTCTCTCTATCACTGCTAGTAAGAGTAAATGTTAAGGATCCTTTGTTTGGTAAATAGTTAATATATTTATAGTAGTTGAACTTCCTATCAGAGCAATCCACATGACGCTATTGGGGATTATTTATTTGGTAAACAGTTAATATATTTATAGTGGTTGAACTTCCCATGAGAGTAGTCCACACGGCGCTGGCATGTGCAACGAACTCTGCCACCAACTCTGTGAGCCCCCTTTTGCTGTGTCAGGAAGATTACGTACACGCCCGCCTTGTTTCTTTTGCAAGGCCGCGTGCTCTACTGGCCATTATTCCCTTTACAGTCTGACAGATCAGCCACCAAATCATTGACACGTCGATTTTGCAAGTGAGGCAGTGTCCAAGGCCCATCTTGAATCCACAAGCTTAAGTGGACTCTAAGTCCACCATGCCACGTGGGTCAACTTTGGCACCTGGACCTCTTGGGCCACTATGGTATCAGAGCCCAATTCCTAAAAAGTGGAGCCTAAAGTGGGTCTTGAGTATCTAGTACCCATCACTAGCCTCCCATACCAAAGGGTTTAAGTACTTTGGCCCTTTGGTATGTCTAGCGGCCGCGAACGAGTCTCCTGTGAAGGTTCCTTTCATGAAAATCCACTCGTGCCCTTGGCTCTTGCATATGTCCGTGGATATGGTAGGAACCAAAAGCCTAGGGACACATGACCAAAATGGCTGAGAGGTTGCTAAAGCTTGCACTTTATCGAAAACATCAGAGGAAATTCTTGGTCTACAGATTGAGCAACGCGCTCGAGGACTTGTTAGGCCTTAGGCACTGCTAGGCTTTCATAAGTGATCGCGGTCTTTGTGCACTTGCCCGAGATCTAAAGATGCCTCGGATAATGTAGGCTTCTACGAGAGCGTGGCTGAGTACTTTAAGACGCGTTTGAGTCCAAGAATCCCCTCATAATCCGAGAGCTTGGCCTACTCCACCGTTTTTGCCATCCAAGCACATTAAACATGTAATTAATGAGATTGACGTTGCCTTGGGAACGCAAAGGCCACTATCACTAGTAGCGCACGAGTGATTGACGCGTGGCAAAGGTAATGATGGGCACGTCTTTCAGCCTTTTCAACCATTTTAAATATGACTTTTTAGCCTTCATTTTCTTTTGCGCAACCCTAAGACTTTATCTCTCGAACCCTTGGCTGTTATTTTTCTCAAGCGTTTTTCCTTCTTGTTTCTGTCGTGCTTCTTTTTTGGTTTTTATGTCTCCTGGTGTTAGAGATATTGCTTATTCCCTGCCTTTGGATAACCTCGATGCCATTCATACGAAGTATGATGTCCCCGACATGATGCAATGGTGGTTCTTGAGCCCATCGATAGGGCGTGCAATCCTCCTGATAGGTTCATCACTATATACGAAGTCTACCTCAAGGGTGGGCTTCACTTCCCAGTTCCCATGGAGTTATATGTTATTATGAGGACACTTTGGGTACCGTTCATGAGGTTACAGCCCAATGATATCAGGTACCTCGTTGATCTATGTGTTTTTGCACGTTGCCACAAAAAAGTGTTTGAGGTGTCAATGGTGAAGGTTATGTTTCGCTTTACCCATAATTTGGACTGGATCACCATGACTCTATGTCTTGAGTTTGCTGCAATGAGTGGTGGAAACCCCGATTCCACTAAGTGGTGAAAAGACAAGTTTTTCTTTTTGGCGGTCTGAGAGAGTTGGATTGTCGAGAATACTTGGGGAAATATTGCTGAGTAGCATCACTCAAACGCCTCTAAAGAGGAGAGGGAGCCTGCCAAGGAGGTCAAGGACTTGGTGATGGCCAACCTTGGCGGCTTTAATGAGAATAAGAAGAATATTTAGTTGAGACCTGAGAACTTGACAAAAGCCAAGTGGGGGACTCGGGTTGAGGATTTTGGCGTTGCTGCTGCCAGAAGAAGAAGAAGAAATTGGAGAAAAATGAGGTGACTCTGAGGATCGAGGAGCCAATCAAGCACCCAAAGAAGAGTCGCCAGGCTAAGGCTTCGAAGAGTCCGGCGGCCATTATTGAGTGCTCCTCGTCTGATGACGACATCGCCATAATAGCACCTCTCTTCAGGAGGTCGAGACCTTCGGAGGTCGCCACCGTCCGAGATGTTGCGGGCGCCGGACCTTTAACCTCTGCTGAGTCATCTGGGTGGCCTTCTGAGCCCACGTTTCAGCCCATGGATCCGCCCATCGCCTGGCATGTCCCCGATGAGCCCATTCCTGACATCCCTTCTGGATTCTCTGGTGAGGTCTCGGACTGGATGGATAATCCATTCGAGAATACCATCGCGGAGCATGCTGCGAGGGAGGTTGAGGTGACGCGGACAAATGAAGCAGTGATGACGACGACGACGACGACAACTGTTGACGCTGCTGAGGTCGTGGAGAGTCAGGCTGTTGGGTTGCCTATTGCGGAGCCTGTAGCAGAGTCTACCGAGCTCCCTTACCTTTAGATCAAAATTTACAGTCTAGTGATTATGTCGACCGCGGCCTCTGGGGATCCCCTAGTCAAGGACGGCGCGTGGATATTGCTTGCTAAAGAATTTGAGGCTGCTGTCGTGGATCACCACGAAGCAGATGAGCCCCCAGCCTTCGATGATACTGCCTCCGTGCCCGTGGCCAGAGCTGAGGTTTCTGTGATGCAGGAGGCCGCAACCACAGAACCTGGGGAACCAGAAGCTCCTAGAGGCAACAGCGCTTCCGAGAGTTCATTTGTATCCAAGGTACTCCTCTATCCCGCTTTTGGCTTTGTTTCCTTTTGTTGATATCCTACTGATTTGTTTTGCCTTCGCAGCTTTAGGATATGACCGGCAGCCTTAACGTGATCATTAGCGAGGCTACCTAGACTTACGCAAAGCTTGAAACTTCTAGGTCCTTGGGGGAACGCATCTAGAATTTAGAGCTCACACTTGTTGAGACTAAAAGCTGTATTTCTTCCCTGGAGGGCCAGCCGAAGGAGCAAGCGGGGCTGCACGTCGTCCTCCGAGGGAGGAATCTCTTACTGGAATAGGAGCTTAGAACTTCGTTGAAGCTCGAGGACATTGCTTCGGCCCTCGAGCGTAAGTACTGGAAAGCCATTGATATGTGCCGCCGGATCATGAAGCTTTTGGTCTCGAGGTTTTCCTACTACTCTCTTTGATCCGAGGAACTCCAACGCCCAACGCAAGGATGACTTGATCGGCCTCCCACCGTGCTAGAGGTATTTCACGTCTTCACAGTCAGGGCCGTCCGACTGGCCAGGGTCCTCGGAGCAGGCGGACCTCCAGCTTCATAATTTGTTTTGTTGTACACACATTTTTTTCCTTTGCATGTATGTATACTGTTGTATACTTATTATTTTTATTAATAAAATTCAAATCGTTTAAGTGCAAATGCCTTGTTTGTCTTTGTGGTTCTTTCTTAGATTTAGGCTCTTAAGAAATTTCGTTCTTTTTGAGTAAAATGTCCGAGCCCTTCGACCATTGTTGACTGAAGGTGCGACCTCTAGGACCTTTGCACACTTGCCATTTCCAAGCCCACTAAGTTTTAGCTCAACCTTTTGAGGGTTGTTTGACACTGTCAAGTTTTAGGTCCGACCTCTTGGGCCACTCATCATTATGCGAGTTTTAATACGACCTCTTGAGCCGCTTAGTATATTATCGAGTTTGAGTCCAGCCTCTTGGGCCGCTCGGACGCAGCCGAGTTCTTTGTACGACCACTTGGGCCGCTCGGATATAGCCGAGTTTTTAGGGCAAGTGAAAGGAATCCTATCCATTTGAGTTAGAGGTAGCCTAGGTCTTGTTACCTTACGAGATAGTGTGTGATCACCCAGTGGAATGCAAAATGATAATTTGATCGAAAACTGTCATTTTATTAATGAAATGTTATACAAGCACGAAATGCAAATAATATACCTGTATGTTTTACACACTTACTGATAATATCTCTTGAGGTGAATAGTGTTCTATGTTTGGGGGACGAGCCTTCCCTCTTGGGTGCATAGTTTGTATGCCTCATTTCATAGGATGGTCGAGACCAGGAACGTCCCTTCCTAATTTGGGGTGAGCTTGTTCCTACTGATATTTTTTTTTGGTGGTCTCAATACTTCTTAGCACCAAGTCTCCTATCTCAAATTGGCGTGCTTTCACCTTCTTATTGTAATACCAGACAACCCTTTATTGGTAAGCCACAGTCTGTAGTTTTGCTGCGTCTTGGACTTCTTCAAGAAGATCAAAGTTCTCCAGGTGTCTCTGTACATTATTGAGCAGATTAAAGTTTTCTATGCGGAAGCTTGGCAGCCTGATTTCCACTGGAATGACCGCCTCGACCCCGTAACATAGGCTAAAAGGAGTCTCTCGTATTGGCTCCCTCAGAGTTGTCCTATAGGATCATAGCACGGACAGTAGCTCTTTAACCCATGAGCCTCTAGTGTGCTCCAGTTTCGTTTTTAGTCAATGTAGTATTGTGCAATTTGTGACCTCCACCTGACCGTTACACTGTGGGTACGCAGTTGATATATGCAGTAACGTTATTCTCAGATTGGTGCAATACTTGATGAACCTTTTTCGGAAGAATTAGGTCTCATTGTCATTCACAATGCATTCTAGGATCTTGAACCTGCACATAATGTTCTGCTAGACGAAGTCTGTTACGTTCTACTCAGTTATGCGAGCCAATGACATGGCTTCAACCAACTTTGTAAAGTAGTCAATTCCGATGATTAAGAACTTTCTTTATTCGAATGTTATCGGTAGTGGCCCAAGTATGTTCAGCCCCCATTGCGCGAAGGGCCAAGGCGATTGTAGAGCTTTGAGTTCCGTATGCGGCTGGTGAGAAAGGTTTCCGTAGACTTGACAATTCTCACATTTTCGTACGAAATCCATGGCATCTGGTTGGCCAGTAGTACCCTTGTCTCATCAATTTGAACACAAAGTTCTTGCCCCCAATATGGGATCCACAAACCCTGAGGTGCACCTCATCGAGGGCATAATCAGCCTCTTCTAGGGTAAAACACCTCAGGTAGGAGGCAGATAATCCTCGATGATACAGTCAGCCGTCTATGATAGTATACCACCCAGCCATTTTCTTCACCTTCTTAGCCTCTTCTGGATCTTCAAGCAGTGTACCATCAGACAAATACATGAGGTAGAAGGTCATCCAATTGTTGGCCTCAGATACTTGCATCACTTCTGTCTTGGAGTCAGAAGTATCCGAGGAGTCTTGAGTTGTTGTCATGGTTTCGAGGATAAAGTCCGCCAAGGCCTGACTTTTTAAGGCAGGCCACGGAAAAAACTCTATGTCAAACTCACCCAAGTCAATGGCCCACTTGACCAACCGTCCCGACGTTTCTAGTTTTTACAGAATCGCTCTTAACTACTGGTTAGTCAAGATGACCACTTTGTATGCCTAGAAGAATGGTCTCAATTTTTGAGCGAAATACACGAGCGCCAGAGCCATCTTCTCTGCATGGGAATACCTTGTCTCAGTGTCAGCCAAGATCTTACTAATGTAGTACATGAGCTGCTACCTGCTGTTCTACTGATTGACCAAAGCCGAGCTCAAGGCTTTATCTAAAATCGAAAGGTACAAGTACAACTCCTCGCCTGTTTGAGGAGAAGTCAACAGAGGTGGGTTTGATAAGTACCTTTTAAGTCCTCGGAAAGCTTCTTCGCAGTCAGCCGTCCACTGGAAGCCGTTATCTTTTGTCCCTCTCAGGGCTTTGAAGAACGGCAAGATCTTCTCAGCCGACTTGGCCAAGAAGCATGACAGCGCTGTCAACTTTCCAATGAGCTTCTGAACTTCTTTCACTATTTGAGGGGGTTTCATGTCAAGGATGGTCTTGATTTTTTTTAGGTTTGCTTCAATCTCTCAACGCGAAACTATGTAGCCCAAGAAATTTTTAGACATAACTCCAAATGTACACCTGGCTGGATTGAGTTTCATCTAGTAAGTTCTTAGGACGTTGAAGGTCTCATCCAGATCTTGGATGTGGTGTTCAGTTATTTTACTTTTGACGAGCATGTCGTCCACATAGATCTCTACGTTCCTTCTAATTTAGGCCTCGAATATTTTATTTACGAGCCTCTAATAAGTAGCACCAGCATTCTTGAGGCTGAAAGGTATAACTTTGTAACAGTATATGCTTGGTCCATCATGAATGACGTGCGCTCATCGTCTTCGTCTCGTGCTTATTTAGTTGTAGCCCGAGTATGCGTCCATGAAGTTTAAAAACTCGTGGCCGGACGTCGAGTCTACCAACAAATCAATTCTCGGGAGTGGGAAGCTGTCATTTGGGCACACTTTATTGATATCTGTAAAATCCACGCACATCCTCCACTTCTTGTTATTCTTTTTGACCATTACAATGTTTGACAGCCAGTTTAGATAGTACACCTCTCTTATGAATCCCGCGTCCGGAAGCTTCTTTACTTTTTTTCGAGTTGCCACCAGCTTTTGTACTGAATAATTTCTCTTCTTCTGCCTAACGGGTTTATGATTGGAATCTTGGCCCAATTTATGGATCATTATTTTAGTTGATATATCTGGCATGTCACTTGGAGTCTAAGCGAAAATGTTCGAATTCTTCTGCAGGAAGCTGACAAGTTGGTCTTCAAAGGCTTGAGGTAGAGAACTTCCTATCTAGACAGTCTTTTCTAGGTCTCAAGGATCCGGTGGGACTCGGTCGATGGCTTCTTCAGACTCGGCTTGTTACAATGTTGTCTCATGCACCGCTACTGCGTGCTTGCTATTGTCCACTGGGATGTGAAGTCTAATAACTTCTTGTTGGACGAGGAGCTCAGGCCTCGCGTTGCAGACTTTGGGCTGGCTAAGGCATTGAGACGCAAGGTGGGTGAGAGCGGTGGCTTCATGTCGCATGTTGCTGGCTCCTATGGCTATACCACGCTAGGTTAGCATTTGAATTTGCTTTAATGTATAGGTACATATCCTTTTATGTATTATTAAAATATTTT
>JAODPA010064844.1:0-34266 GCA_025585075.1 Nepenthes mirabilis | reverse complement strand
TGGCGGCAGCGGGGCGCCGCAATGATAAATACTTTCGAAATAGATTAATTATTTTTGAACAAACTAATCAGAACAAGGATTTTTTTTTTCTTTTTTTCTGTGGAACTAATTTAACTGCTGCACTAGCTAAATCATAAAAACATTTATCAGACGAACCCTATAAAAATCATATGGGATGCGTACTAGTAACCTTTGATAAGATGATATCTTATTCATTCATTTATACTTCTGGGCTCATACAAGAATATATTGATGGACAGAAGCAGTGTTGGGTGAATGAAAAATGTCCCTGGTGTCTCTCTTAAATTAAGATAATATTATCTTAACAGGAAGCAGGTCAAGCAAGAACAGGAAGCAGATGCTGGTAACTAGTTAGTCAAGTAATCTCCAACTTCATCAAATCCAAACAGAATAAAGACTTGAACAGGGGGCAAATATTTTGTCCAATAAAACTGATCCCATCAGTAATGGCTAATCTTTTTTGCCCTTCAAAACAAGGGCAGTGACATAAAATAAAGGACAGGGCTGACCAGTAAAGGAGCTCCATTGGGATTCATTTTGGTTCAGCTTCGGACAAACTGCACGGAATGACCGAGGCCAAAGTGGGAGCGTCTAATAAGGCCTGTACCTCCAATCTGCCCTCGACGGTCTTGCGCTGCTGAGGCTGTAAGCCCACTGCCAAACAACCAACAAATTCACAAGATTAAGAGTTGTAAATTTAGCACTGAAATGACCACACTGTTTCCGGTGAAAAAAATGGCCACATCAACAGAGGTGCCACCAATGGCGAACAAAAGCGAGGGAAATTGAAGTAAGCTAAGCATGTCATATAACCTCACAATAGACAATATCGTATTAACATATTAAACCTTGGAGGAAAAGATGTCAGCGTGAGAGCAAGAGAAGTGATGAGCCAATTGGAAATAGCAGTAAGAAAGTGGAGGCATTGGTAGTCCTGTTAGGTCTATCCTATTTTTCATCCTCACTTGTACTTTCAAAAGTGGGGATTTTATCTTGACGATTTGAACAGTTAGAGATTTTGTCGGCACATTAAAATATATTGAACTTATCTTATAATCTGTTTTAGGCAATATTCCACTAGTAAACAAAGCCGGAAACCAGGCCCTCTCTTTTGTACAACTCTCACAGGGGTTGTTGGCGCAGATGTGAGGTAGACACTTTGATTTGAATTATCCGGAAGATGGCTTGGATATTAAAAAGGTGGAACACAACAAACTATTAGAATGCATTCTCGCAGGAAGTAGCATATTTATGTTGCCCATTTCCTTACTATCATCCAGAAACTAAAACAAGATCGCTTTGGGGATCACTGCGGCATGACAAAATTATTGGAACAAAATCCTTACCGTTGAGACGACACAATACTCTAAAATGTATGGATTGTATCCAAATTCGTATCACTTCCAACAAGATACCCTGAACAATATGTCAAGGCGTGACACTTCCAACAAGTGACTTGAGCTTTGCAATTGGAGGTATTGGTAGAGTCCTGTTAGGGTCCATCTTTTTTCATCCTCACTCACACTTCTAAAGGTAGAGATTTCATCCTGAAACGGCTAAGATTATGGCAACAGATCAAATTGTATTGGCCTCATTATAATTTATATCAGCTGTCCACATTACTAGGATGAAATCTTTACTATTAGGAGTATGAGAGGATTAAAAAAAACGTAAGGATTCTAACATCAATTGTATTACTAACAAGAAATAAAATGACCAAAATGTCAAGACATCACACACCCCCCCCCCTCTCAACCCCCCAAAAAAAACACAAAAAGCCATAGAAATAAGAGGTATAACAGATATGCAAACCGAGAATTCTTTCAACCCCTCTTNGTATTATGATTCATAATAGGAGGAAATGACTTGTTGGAATTATATTAGAGATTTGGAGATTTATTTTATATAGATTATGAGAAATTGGAGTTATGTATTATGAATTGGAGAAGGGAGATAGTAAAACAAAGATATAATTCTTGAAGTATTAACTTTCATAACAGAAGGAATATCATGTATCTTAGGATTCTTGGGTTATATCTTAATTTAGATTAGTAACTAACTATATCATGATGCATTTGAATATAAGTGAAGATTCGATGCTAGATTCTACCTTGGAAATTCCAAGAGTAAGTTAAGTATTACACTGCATAGTCCAATTGAGTGGATAATAATGTCTACATAAATATTTTTTATTTAATTAATCATGTTTGTAAATCGGTTTTAAAACCTAAGAAATGAATAATATGCTATTTTCTTTATAAAAATCTCTATGTAATTTCTAATCATCAATGCTTTTAAACATGATTTTATCTTATTCAAGTATATCTTATGTTTATGGACATGAGCCTGCATGTATCATTTGTACATTCATAAGATGAGGACTTTGGGACCACATTTGGTATACATAATGCCTTTATGGCATATATTAAATGTCCTTACTCTTTAAGAGCCGTTCTACAAATGCGTATGGCCATGATACACGACATGGCATGATTAAATGATTCCAAGTATTCTATATTATGATGTTTTCATGCTTGGGCCAATTTTCATATTGAAAGATACTATAGACAATTGTTTTACAAATTATAAACAAATTTATTAACATTTATGATTACTTTATCATTTGATATATGTTGATCATGCATAAGAAAAGTTGTAAGCTTATTATTTATTAATTGAGCTTGTTTCATAGTATTTTATTCGTTTTCCATATTACCAAAATTTTAAGGCTAGGGACACTTCTAAGTAGTTATACATATTAAAGTCGGGCCTTTTTAGAGAATCTCATTGTTTTCGTTTTTCATCTGAAGGTTGTGTACTGTTAGCTCTATCATGTGTGCCTCATTATTTTGGGATGAGCTTTAGCTCTTATGTTCATATATTAGATAGGTGCCAGAGCCTCTCAATGTTTACGTTAGATTTAATTATGTTTACAAGCTATGTTTCAAGTTAAAATATGAGACTTGCTAGCTAGAGTGGGTCCCAAGCTCATATTGGTTTCAGCACCAATCATGGCCTACCCAAATATGGGTCGTGACATTTCTCATCCATTATCTTACTAAAACTAAATATAGGCTAGATGTGGGCTACCCACCTGCCTACCCCAATAGCTTGGGTTCAATCCCCACCAATTGACCACTCCCAGTCTTACCTATAAATAACACATTGAGCATGATAAACCTGAAAAACATGATAATAAGAAAGCTGCACTACAACACAATCTCCTCCAGCTGTCTAGGCCACCGCCATCCCTCACTAAACCACCACCATTCAACTCCACCACCTCCGCTTTGTTTTCTCCTACCATTACCACATAAAAACCTTTTGCTAAAACCACCACCACTACTGCCTCCCGATTTCAACTCTGTGCCAGCAATACCATATAGGAATACCACTTACAACGATCTGAGAAACATCCAAAACACAGCAGCACATAATTACGGTTAAAAATTACGCTTCCTAAACCAAATCAACATCCAGTCAACAAATTCACAGTGATCATAAAATTAAAGTGGGTAAGAAACAAACCGCACATACTGTCAGAAAGACACAGAATTATCCTAAATATACCTAGAAAAAAAAAACCAAGAGGGAGGAAAAGTAAAAACAAAGTGCTAAAAGTGAAAGATAAGGTTGAGAGTCTTGAAGACTGAAACATGGTGAAAGATGAATAAAAGGGAAGGGAAGGAAGTATAACTAAACGATTTGGGCAAACTACAGTTGAAACTCAAAGAAGCAAAATGAAGTTTAGGCTGTGACACTGCATACTATAAGGCCATAGGTGGTGATGTATGTGATTGATTTTTGAAATTAGCACGCAATTTTCCCACAGACAATGGCATTTGGGGAAACAACCTGCATCTATTCTTCTTTTTTCAATCTGACTTGAAATTGTTTTACATAGAGGAGGTGGGGAGGAGGTGCAACAGTTCAATATTGAAGAAAGACTACTTCTGTGACAATAATAGAGAAACAATATGATTGAGCAGAATAGTTTATGTCCAGTCAAATTATCCAACCTTAATCCAACAACAACTTTTTTTTTTTTTTGGTAAAGTATCAAAAATTATATTTTCCATTTTACTTTTAGAAAACTGGATTTAACATAAAATCAGCACCTTAAAATTAAAGTAAAAAAATATTTTTAATATTTTATCTTTTACAAGTTCAATTTAGAAAAATAAAATAAAAAGGGATGAATGTTGGATAATTTAGTTGGACCAAAGGTATTCCCCATCAGAAATATTCCACATAGTAGAAGATTAAAATTTGCCTGCTTCAACAGATTTGAAACTCGTTGGAAGATACTTACATCATCATAATCTAGGGTTCCATACATTCTGCTATAAGTGCGCATTGGTCCATAACTTCCCAATGGCTCAGCACTATCCAACATCAAACTTCCACTGGGACCAGCATCATCCAATGGGGTAGCTGAATCAATGGCAACCTGAAGCACCAAATCACCAATAATATGTAACATCTTCGGCACACTGAAGACCACATTACAATTCTAAGATGTCATTTTCATTAAATTAGACAAAATAAATATATCCGAATGCAGTTTCTATGCATCAAAGTAAGAGGCACAGCTCCTCCCAAGCACAAGAATTAACCTGAAGAAGTACCATAATGAAACCATATAGTAGCATAAGATAAGCAAGCAGCAGAATACTATATTGCATAGAACAATCTACATTACCACTAAATGGCCAACAAGCAAATATGTCCACTTCCACCTATTTTTCTCGGGGAACATACTCTAGCAGTCAAAAACACAAAATGGCAAAATGGTGTTTGCTCATCATGACATTTAACATGATGATAAAATATCATAATGAAATAATTGACAGCATAAGATATGCAAGTAGGCAAGCACCACCATGCATGGAATGAAGTTTATGTCTACTGAGCATTCATATAGAGCATCTGCACACAGTTGAAAGCAAGGAAAAGAGCAAAATGGATGCTCATCAATATCATCATCATCCACATTGTTGTCATCATCATCAAATCTGAGTCCCCAATTAAGAAAACCCATTAAGACAAACTTTTAGTTATCGAGTTTTCTCACCTCATCAATGCTAACTTACAAACTAACACAAAATAGCCACAAAATAGTTATGAACTAACACAACTGGAGTGGATTTATGAGTTAGAAAAACTATTGGGAAATACTTCCAGAAGATACAACAACTCCAAGTTGTTAACAAAGAACAAAGATGTTAATTGAGATCTTCAGGGCTTATTTAGCTGCTAAAAATTGTTTTCTATTTTCAAATTCCACAGTTTTTTTGAGGAAAATGTGCTTATTTATTTTCATTGAAACATGTATATGTCTAACAGAGATGTCTAGTGATAGTAGCTAGCAAGGCACCTAAGATTAAGGATGCAAAACAAACCAAATTACTCTACGCTCTTTGAAAGGAAAATAAAACTTATTTGACCTTGGCTCAAGAAGCTTGACAAGGGGAACAGCGCCTATTTTAATTACTCATATATCCATTTTTGATAAACCAGCTACTCGAACTCAACTTGTTATAATCCGATTAGAATCTCGAGCTCTATTTGCTCAAGCATAATTCAATAAATTAATGATTCGAGTCTAATTTGAGCACATCAAATTACCAAATAGAATCAAAGCAAGGTAAAACTACATTATTTAAAACCCAACTATATTACTTAGTTGTCAATAAGTCATGTGGAATAATGACACATTCTTAATAGTAACGACTTTTCAAAAATATTAGCTATATAATCATTTAAATTCTATCACAAAATTAATAATGCACAAACTTTGGCTCATCACATCAAGTAATGTAACTATACTTACCACTGTATGAAAAAATGACAATTATAAGGGCTGATGACCCACATGGACTGCTAGGTGATTCTTAAGGGCCAAAATATAAAAATTTCCACTTTCTATGCGACAATGATTAAGTAATTAAATCAAATTCCTTCAGTGTATATGATAAATACTAGTTCAAGATATGAGATATACTTTAAAAAAATTATTTTAAAAAAATGATTCTCTAGAAAATTGATATATAACCTAGAAAATATGGAAAAACAACTCCTCGTGAGAGTTGGAAATATCTGAAAAATATCTTTTAGATAGTACATGAACTTTTCAAAATTTAGAAGCTGGAAACCAAATAGAGTCGAATAGGAAACTAGAATTATCTGTTTTCATATAATGATTTCCAAAAAGAAACCTACTCTTTTCCACAAATGAACAAGCTCTTAGTGTTTATTTGATTGTATAGGCCCCCAAAATTTTCTCATTGGTCAAAAAAGATAAGATCATCAACTTCTTTGTACTAAGAGCCAAAATGTTCAAGAACGAAACACAATGATTTAGAGAAAAATATTCTTGCAAACCTGCTGTCCACATATTTCATGCGACCTTCGAGCCACACGGTCTGCAACACCATCTTCAGCAAAAGTAACAAAACCAAAACCACGATGGCCAGGTCGCTTGGGATCCTACACTCAATTAGCATCATTACATCAGTCTGTTTACCAGAGAAGCATCCATTATCTATCGTACAGTCAACCAATTTTCACCTTGGGGACGTAAACATCCAAGATACGGCCAAATCTTCCAAAATATCGGCGAAGGTCTTCAGTAGTTGCTTCCTGAGGAAGCCTGCCAATAAAGATCTTCCTTCCCATTCCTCGAATGGGATCCCCTCCTAAATAAGCATGAAAAAAATAGGAATGATGGCCATCGGTCTCAAAATATTCAGGGGAGGAAACAAAAGTAGCAAGCTTACTTACTTCCATAAACAGAATCAGGATGGTCATACAAAGTAGGAGCACCTAATGCTGCATATCTGGTAGCAGCACTAATGTAAGCATTGTAGGCACCATAACCACCCTGTGGAACTCTACTGAACGGACGAAAATCATCTTCCTGAGGAAATAACATTGGACAGTTAATTCAATTGTGATATGTAGGAGCCTACTAGAGGAAGAGCTTTTCACAATAACAAGTTTGTAACATTGTGACATGGAGGTCATCGGTCCAACCACAGTTGCATTGCAAAGGTAAGGTTGTGTATGCCTACCCTACTAAGGCCTACAATGCAAGAAGTTTTGTTCTCTCAGCCACCCTTTATGGATGAGCCAAACTGAACATTGAAATCACTCTGCATTGACTGAAAAACCATAAATTTGATAAAAATATCATCACATTCCTTCAGGTGAAAGGCCATGAGGACATGCCATTCTTGCCTATAAAATGCTAAAAAATGTCAAAGGACTCAAAACTTTCAAATCACAAATGAAAATTTGGCAACCATAAAAGAAGAAACAAATGGTTCAATGATTTGCCTTTGGTGTCGCTCGATCCACAACTACAGTTGTACCACCTAATTCATGAGTATCAGCCATCAAGTTGTCAACTGATTCTGCAACAAAGAACATGTAATAAATTTCAGTTGTAGATCATTCACTCAGAAGGAATTCAGATGTAGATAGCTTTATTGTTTCACTGAAATAATATTCAAAAACACCACTAACGGATTCATATAGCACAAATATAGTGTATACAACATTATTCAGTTTTTCTTTAATTGCAAATTGTTCTCAAAGTCCAGCCTATCTATTAAGACTGAAAAATCAAAAGGTTAAGTTTCTAAGAGTAAAACATTTACTGGAAACACAACCAAAGGGAATCTGCCGTTCATGCTACAAGCAAAAGAATGTAGATACATCCAGAAGAGACAAGCTCTATATAAAATTTGTCAAAGAGAGCCAATACCATCAGGAAGAGCCAATACTATCAGAAAGAAAAACACAACAAAAGCACATCACCGAAAAATGAAAACCCACATCACACAAAAAATTTATAGAGCTGTAACCCCTATATATATCTAGTTAATTCAATCAATGTGAAGAAATTAGTTTTTCTTCATAGCTAATTGTTCACTCAGACCTCCTTTCGTAGATCTATCTTTAGTGTTAGTAAATTTCGTGATGTTATATTGTACCTTGAGTCTAGTATTTTATTATACCCAGTGTATCGGTCTAAGTTTTAATGCTGTATTTTGTTAAGTGTGAAAGGTTGAGTTTCACTCACTGTTTAGCTTGCACAAATTCAGGGCTAAGCACTTCAGCGCAAGGTTTGTGAGATGTTTTGTTCGAACGAAACTGTGGGAGTTCAGTTTGTATCTGAAAGATTATTTGTCATGAGTTTGAGAGCTCATGGTGCTTTGAATCTATTCCAAATGGCACCCGTATGATAGCGACTCATACTACATGTGTCCAGAATCTACAGGTCAATCGCAAATTGCCTCTGAGACAGCAGCTCATGCTGCAAGGGTCTAGAGTTGATCTGCAAAATAGCAGTGTGACAACCACTCGACCCTTGCTTGGGAGAACTACTTCATGCGATGTTTGTGTGACGTTTTTTTTGAGGAAAAAAAAAACACAAGTTGTGCCCACTTTCCACTTTGCTCAACTGCTTTGACCAGGAGGTTCTTTCGGTTTTAAAAAGCCCAAACCTCCACTATTTTGAACAGACGACAGATCTAAAATTAAAATAAGAGAATATTTTAGACTCCAAGTGTGCGACCCTCTGACAGAAGAGAGAACCAACACTTTTCTTGAGAGCTTTTCTTCTTTTACTTGATGTTGAATGCTTCAAAGACTTGACATCTCTCACCTAAGTTTCTGAACCTTATTTGTATCAGCCTAGAAGTCTACAAAGTTCAGATGTATGGTTCGTTATAGATTTGAGGCTTGTTTGTGGCTAAAAGAGTTCAATCAACCGAATATCCACTAGGAGAAACCAAAAGGTATCTGAATAACTACGGGTCTGCAAATTTAAAAGGGGCCTTAGATAGTTACGTCTTCAATGTTACTTGGCTAGGGAATCTAGCACATTTATTTGTTGAGTTATTAGTTGACTTTTCTAATATGGTGGATTTTTAGAAGGCAACTCAAAGTCCAAAGGATTCTTTTTGAACGAGTTGTTCAAGAGTTTTCCATCATCATCATTTAGTATGTTCTATCTATTCCTACAATTTATTTTTACGTTATATGCATGTGAATGGCTATTGTTTATATTTGTGCATCTAGATTCCTAATATTGAAGCTGTGATTTTTTATTTAATTATTTCTCACAGAAAGACTTATTCACCCTCTCTAAGTGTTCTAGTCAAAACATCATTTCATCATTAACATAACCAATTTACTATTTACCTACATTGTGAAAAATAAAACCAATAGCATGGGCTGCAATATCAGAAATTACCTGCTTTAGCAAAAGTAATAAATCCAATTCCCCGATGTCCTTTTGTTGTTGGATCCTACATAATACAAAACTTGGAAAATTAACATAGTTCAAAATGCACCTTAGAAAGAGGGAAATAATCACAACCTGTGTACATGTTAGCAATTGAAGAGTAAAAAATTGTTATAACTTACCTTAGGCATGTATAAATCAGTTATCTCACCATATTCTTCAAAATGACTGCAAAAAAGGAGGAAAGAGGTCATCAACCGTATTTTCACGTAGAGAAAACATAATGAATGAATTACTCTATAGCCTCATTACTAGTTTTGAAGACTTACGTTCGGAAAACAGCATCGTTCACAGACTGTGGAATCCTGGCAACAAAAATCCTGGTAACCTTTTTTGCAGATGTTCTCATCATTTCCTCCTACAAAGACACCAACAATAGTAGAAAGATAAAATAATGGCAAAAGATCTCAAACAAAATATGAACAGTACATATATGAAATTGAATTGATTATGCCTAGGCAAAATGTCCATCCATATACATGGAGGACAATGTGGAATAGACAGTAGAAAGTCCATGGTATACAGGCTGCAAAAAATGTTTTGGATACATATGCAAGCTGCAAAACTAAACATGATTGTATGAAAACCTTTGGTGTTGCCACTTTAACTTCCAGCACTCTGCTGCCAAGGACATGATCACTTGATAACGCTCTCTGCAACCGAAAGAAGAACAATATGATAAAATCACATAGTTGTCAACTATTAATTATATACTGAAAATCTGCCTAATCAATAAGTACAAATACACTTCTTCTGTCAACGAAAAACAGATTTTGTTTACCTCAGCATCATCAACGGAAACAAATGTAACATAGCCAAAGCCACGGGATCGACCAGTGGAACGCTCCTATAGGGAATGAAGCATGAAACAGATACATTCAGAAGGGACAAGGAAATACCCGGAAAATTACATAGTTGATAACAAATCTTAATATGATAGAAACAATCTTATACAGTAAACCGGCTCATTTTTCCTCCCCCATGGAAAAGTATTAAAAAAACCTTGTAATTTTTACGTCAAATGGGTAAAGAAATACTACATCGTAAAGCATTCCATAAACAACAAACACTAAACCATGATAATTTCGTATGGAATAACTATGACACTAAGAAAATGCTACTCATTAGAGAAATAAATGCCTCAAAGAAGGAGCAAAAACCTTCATAACAACGCAGTCCTCCAGTTCTCCAAATTTGCTCATATACTCCCTCAATCCCTCGGTATCCACGTCCCATGGGATACCCAAAACCTAAAGGAAACGGAGGTAAAAATTACATGAAAGCAAGAAATCAAAGAGCTCGAAAAACAGCGTTGTCATTCATAATATATAATAAAATAACAAATTGTAGAACTTGGAAAGGGTACGCACCACTAGCTTGTTCTCCATAGGCGATGAGAGAAGACAAAGACGCAGAGAGGAAACCACCTAAGATTGACGTCAAGGATCTACAATAGATTAAACACTCAACAATCTTTTTCCTCTCCCCTCGAATTCGCTCGTCTTGGCACTCAGCTCTCGGCGGCTCACCTCTCTCTTCCCTCCTCCTCTATCTATCTCACACTCGAGTCCTGCACATGATAAGCACACCTCTTTCTCACACACAGACATCATCATCATCATCATCAGCAGCAGCAGCAGCAGCATCAAATACAAAATCAAACTCACCGTTTGCCAAAAAAAAATTTCCCTTTTACCTCTTCCAATTTCATTCGAATGAAAAATTAGGGTTACACACTAAAGCATTGCATTATTAACATAAAAAGAACTGAAAATTAGGGTTTACACACTCCATTTTACCTTTGGAAATTATCAAACCCTAGCGATGGTCTCTCTCACCTCCCGTCGTACCTTTCCCTTTCGCTCGCTCGCTCGCTTGACACCAACAACGCCAGCGTAGAGTAACCCTCGTCCGCTCTGTGCCTCGTTTTAGGACGTCTGATTTTCAAGCACAAGGATCGTCTGCGGCCGATACTATTTTTATCCCTTTTCACAACCAATAATGAGACGTCCCGCGCCAGGGCTCAAAATGGGAGAAATTATAAATTATTTATGATCCCTTTNTATTAAATTTTAAATAAATAATTATAATTTAATTAGTTTTTAAAAATTTAAAAATAAGTTAAAATTAATTATTTTTAAAATAATTAAATTATAATTTTATTAGATCCGACCCTAAGGAGGCCCAAGAACAGCGAAGCCCGATCCAATGAATGCCAACCCAGGTAATTAGCAAGGTTTAAGTTCCCCCAACAGCCTACGTGGCAACCCAAAAGTAATGGCCAATCAGCACTTTCTGCAACCCATTAATGCGGTTGTAGGTGACAACGCCAGCCCAAAGAAGGCCAACAAATAACAATGGAGTCAACGCTACCACTCGCGGCTCACGCCGTTCCCTGAAACAGTCTAGTCAATCCTTGCATGAACAGCAGACCAAACGTGATCAACCCACCACGATGGCCTTCTCGCTACAGTAAAGCGACAATTGGCACTGCTGGTTACTACTAGCGGTCAGTGGCCAGCGAATTCCTATTTGCTACCTATCGAAGGATTTTCATGCCCAAAGCTTTCCACCATGGAGCCTATAAATTTTCTCGCCTTCTACAAGATGGGGGATCTCTCTCTGGATTCTAGATCCTCTTCTCTCAGAGTTCTTGACCTTGGATCTAAATCTTAGATCACTCAATCAAACTCTTAAAGCCCTTCTTGAACACACTTAGTGAGCAACTCATTGCAGTGCATTCTGCGGAGCCTAACCTCCCATAGCCGCTCAACGAGTCCAGCACTCCTACATTCTTATACTCCCACTGCACACATTTTACATTCATTCCTGCACCTCTAAGTGTGCATCTATCTCTATTTATTGCGGGAGATTTCTGATTTAAGTATCGGAGTATTTTCAATGGGAGAGCATATCGTCAATTTCAGATCTCTTATTTATAATTTGTATTGTGTAAGTTTCATATTATTAGCAATGAAAATTAGACCTGTTTGAGATCCGATTCAGATGCAAATTTTGAAAGCTCTTTATTTCATATAACAACTAATAACCAGGGACACAACAAATTATATATTTTAGAATAAATAATTAAAATATGAAACATAATTATCGATATCCCTTTGAAGAGGGAGTCTTAGTCGTCTCCATCTCGGGTCCTCGCAATCTCTCTCTCTCTCTCTCTCTCTCAAATTCCAATTTTGATTTTTCACCTTACACGCCAAACCAGAAATTTCACTCTCCAGGAAAAGGACCGAAGAAGCGAACAGTTGGAGCCAAACAGAGATATGAGTGTAAGGTACAGCAGTATTTTTGGACCGTACCATTGCCATTAGCATTCATTTGCAACAATAACAACAAAGCGTCCTCCTAGCCTTCGATATATAGCCCTAAACACATGGTGGTCTCTTCATTGCTGGCCGATACACTGGTCATACTGAGACTGAATGATCGATATTACTTTAGATCATTATTACGTCGATTTTTGTTCTTCTGTTTTGTTTGTTGCGTCTGAGTTCCTAACATGTCGCAGAAGAGACAGCAGGATGATGGTGATTATGATAGAAGTAAAGGGAATTTAGAGGGCAACACCAGTCCTGAGGATAAGCGTAGGAAGCATTCTTGTTTCGGAGGGTAAATTCTAAAATTTTTTTCCCGTGTTTTGGAACAAATTACTTAGTGGTTGTGACATGAATTTGAGATTTATGACTTTGTTTGAATTCCGGATGTCAGTGGGTTTCTTATTAGAAGATTTTTAAAGAATGATATTTGTGTGTTTTGATGCAAATTATTGTGTCTATGTCATGATTTTTGTGAACTATCCATGCCCATGTGAGAATTTTGGATGTTCTTGGGTTGCTTTTGTGTTGATTCTTTTTTTTTTTTTTTTTTTCTGAGGATGATCCTGTATTTCATCCTTAAATTGTTCTACTTTGTATTATTGGATGTTTGAAATGATGCAGTTTCCTTGGAGGTACAAGGAAACAGTACCACATACTAGTATTCAAATTTCAAAGGGAAGGGTAACTAATATTGGAAAACCATATAGAATAGATGTGTTTGGAATTGTGGAAGAATTAGTTTAGCTTTCCTTCAACTTTTTGCAAGCCATTTAGACGAATAGGGAGTATTTAAGGGCTTGTAGGATTAAAAAAAAGAAGTCATGCGTTCATGATCCTGCAATTGGGAAATGCTGACAGATCAATGCTTAATTGATTATACTTGAGCTTTTACAAGGGCAAAAGAGTAGTTATTATGGAAGAGAAACTAAATGAATTTGCTTCGGACAGTATATTATTCACAAAGTAACAGATTGCTTTTGGGGATTTGATTCTCTACTGAAATTTGTTGATGATTCGATAGGACTTTGTAGAATACGGTTGGCAGGCCCAAGAAAGGTGATGTTGGCCTTGCAACTTTAGTGCAAATAAGTTCTTGCTAGTGCATTTTTCATGTGGAGAAATGGGATGAATTGGAGTGATCTAATCATCTACAATTAGCTGTCTGAGTTTTCTTTCACCTGAAATTTTGGGGTTAGATAATTCTTGCTGATGTAATTTTCCTTATGTTGGTTCTTGACCTTTAGTGTTGAGAGAGAGGCGATGCTATTTGAGACCCTTCAACATATGCTAGAGGCCCTGGTTCGTAAAGTTGTAAGTGCATCTGGAACTATCCTTTGTGTGTGTGAGTGTGAACTCAATATCAGATGTTGAACTTGGATAGAATTTATTTAATTATATTTTCTATTGGTAATTTGTTATCAAATCATTAATATATTTCAGTTCAATTCAACTTTATAAGTATATTTCGTTTCAATATTTTGCAATTGAATTCATCTGTTTGGTACATTATTTTGTTCTAGTAGAATTCAATTTAATTATATTATTTGGCATGCTAAAAGAATAGAGTTGAATCAAACCATTTGCTTGCGAAATCCAACCTGTCTCAGTCAAATTGATGAGGAAGAAACTCCAGAGTGACTAAAGTAAGGTAGTGCTTAACCCATAAAACTACGAATCACCAGTAGTTGCTGCCCTTAATTCCATGGTTTATATTTAGCTCCAATGGCCTGATGGCTCAGCTATTGCCCAGCCATTAGGCGATATCTTTTTCTCTAACTCTATTGCCTACTTGAATATTCCAGCTCTTGAAAAGATTAGCACAAACTTAAAAACAAAGGCATCCATGGCATATAGTTAGAAAAAGGAAATCAAAACATGATTTCAACTGAGGAAGGAGGGGGGGAGGATTTACAAGGAGAAGATTTACGAGGAAGGAAGGAGGGAGAAGAAGAATAGAAGGACATGGAACATAGAAAGGAAATATAAAAGAGATGGATGTAGAACAAAGAGTATGAAAGAGAAGCTAGGTTTTTTTTTTTTTTTTTTTTTTTTTGGGAAATGGACACAATAATTTTAAAATTTGGTTGTTGGCTCCACAAAAATAATTTAAAAAGAAAACAAATGAATGCTTCAGAAATCCAACCTGTTTTGGTCAGATTTGTAGGTCATTACTGATTGGAAATATCACTTTTAATTTGTGCCAAATAACAGGATGGTGTAAATAGGATAACTGAACTTTGTTTGCCTTGAATTGAATGGGATAACATATGCACTTGATGAGATGCTGCAAATGGTGGCTGAATGATCATACTAATGGTCTCCCTATTTTGACTATATAGCACTCCCTCCTGACCAAAGCAATTCTCTGAAACAACAAAATTGAGTGATTAGCTTGTTATGAGGTGTAATAGATTATGGGGAGCTGTTAAGATGAACCCGAAATTAGGTTCTAAATTGAACCCTACAGCTCAGATTAAACTCTAAAGATTGAAGGGTTAAGATCATCTCCACTATTAAGTGGAAATTTTAATTTGAACCCTTCAATTTTCATAGTTTTATCTGTGCCATGTGATTCACTTTAGAGCTTAATTTTTGTATTTATCTTAACAGGACTCTAGCCTATGGCTTGTCAGAGTGATATTTGCAGTGGATGCTGGCCATCCAGATTGTTGGCTGTATGTAACTAGTAGTATTGAAGAATAACTGCCTGTTGTTATTTTCTATCTTATTTAGGTCAAGGAAGAAGTTGAACTGGCATTGATGAAACATCTGACTTGTTTTAAGCGGTGAGATGCCTTACTAGAAAAAGATTTTCTGGCAACGCCATTATAAAATGTTTCATCCATTGATACAAATATTGGCCGAATATATATTGGTATTGGGGCCCCCGATGCAGATATTCTTTATAGCATGACAATATCTCTATCTATTTTCTCATCAGTTGATATACTCCTGTTAGCTTACAATTTTTATAAATATTTTTTCTTTTGATATATTTGATATTGATACATATTATCCAATATACTTGATATCAATATGGCCGTGATCCAATAGGTAATGTTTTGTGACGAGTGTTCTCACAGAACCATCGTCAAATGTTCTGCAGGAGTTGTGAGATAGATGTATTTCCTTCAGAATTTGGACGTTTGCAATTGAGGTTCCTAAACACACTTTCTCTCCCGGTGTTCACTGGTGCTCGGATTGAAGGAGAAGATGGTTCTGCAATTAAGGTGGCTCTGATCGATTCCCTTACCGAGGAAGTTGTAACTTCTGGTCCTATGTCCTTTGCAAAGGTGGAAATAGTAGTTCTTGAAGGAGATTTTGATAGTGATGAACGGGAGAGTTGGACTGAGGAAGAGTTTCGAAATTACATTGTTAAAGAAAGGGAGGGGAAGAAACCTCTTCTTACGGGGGATGTATATTTGAATCTGAAAGATGGTGTTGGTTTTATTGGTGACATTTCCTTTGCAGATAATTCGAGCTGGAGAAGGAGCCGTAGGTTCAGACTAGGGGCGAGAGTGGTGGGAAACTTGGATGGCATTCGGTTGAAAGAAGCAAAGACGGAACCATTCATTGTTAAGGATCATCGTGGAGAGTGTGAGTACTCTTGATTTTACTTGACTAGGTTCTTATCGTTTCTTGAAATAAATATATAATTCCTACTACAAGCCTTTCACAACTATTCTAAAATGATGATGTAGGACAGTTTCTGGGGGCCCACTCAACCAAAAAGGAAAAAAAAAAAAAGGGCAAAGAGTGAAAAAGGGGCACAATTTAGTAGAATTTCTGTAGGCTTACAGAAGGTGTAGTGTAGCCGTTTCTGAAAATTTTATTATATTTGACATGGCAAATCAACTGGAAAGGGTTTGTAACAAAATGCGGCAACATTGTCATAAATAATTGCCACCATATAGGACCTGCCTAATCCACAGAAATTCTCACATGTAATCCTTTTTGGCAACATCAGATCATGTGTTCTTATGGAGACATCCTAAGAAGCATGGATACTCTCTCAAACTTAAAGTGTGTTAGTGTCCGACACGTGTCGGACACCGACACGCTCCAGACACGTTTGGACATGTGTCGGACACGCTCTGACACGTGTTAATTTATTTTATTTATTCCAAAACGTTTTGAACATGATTCGGATATGTCCCGACATGTCTGGACACGTCCGATATGTTATCAACACGTTTCAGAAGCACACTGTTTTGCACAGAATATGGGAGAGGGAAAGAGTTAGAGAGAGGGAAACGAATTTGATGGAAGCTGTAATTTTAGGGTTTTCGTGGGAAGAGAGAGGATGACGGCGAACGTGATTGATTTTGTGAAAGGGAGACAAATTTTAGCCGTTCATTTTGTTTAAAACAGATGGTTTAAGATGCACAGCTTTAAGGAATAGTGACGCCCAGGGTTGAACAAACAAATTAAAATGGGGGAGAAATAAAAATAAAAAAATGATAAAAAGAAAAAAAAAGGAAAAAGTGGGATAATAGTTTAATCCAATGACGGTAACACTCCCTTCGGCTTAGAACACTGTCGGTGACCATGACTGTACAGCCTTAAACGACCCTCACCATTTTCGCACACCTCTATTTATAACCCACAACAGTGGCCGACCGATTAAATGAGAGGGAACGAAACATTTATTATATTATTATATTACTTGTTGCGTCTGCGTGTTCCGGCCTTTATCTATCAGAGTACGAGCGGCCTTGTGCGTTCCTGGAAGGACGGAAACGGGCAACACAAAGTAAGTCGTGAATAAACGGTTCGAAGGAAGGACGAGGACGTAAAGAGTATGCGCGATTTACGTGGAAAACCCCGTTGTAAAAGAAGGGATAAAAACCATGACAGCGGACAAAAGGTCCGAGAGGTTTCACTAATGCAGTGAAGGTATACAATGGGAGCCTGTGGAATGATTTGTCTCCACAGTGGATTACAACGCGAGAAATCTTACTTCTTTCTTTCCCTTTACTTTTCTCTTTTCTCTCGAGAATTCTTTGCAGAGTGTGCTCAGATAAAAGCTTTTTTTTGAAAAACCTCTTTTTTGCTTCCTAAAAGGGGGTATTTATAAGAGGAAATTATGCCGTGGGAATGAAGACACGTGGCACTGGCGTGCCATGGCCACCTGCCACCGGCTCTGCAGGTGCGGCGTGACAGGGACATCTGTCACAGTCTGCAGATACGGCGTGCAGAGGCGCCTGCTCTGTAGGTACGGCGTGTTAGGGACGCCAGCCTTGCGTATCTGGCGTGTCAGAAGCCGTTAGATCTTTCATTGCAGCGCGTGCTTCGCGAGTCATCTGAGCTGGCATCCCCGGTCATCTTGGTTCCTTATCCTCGGGGCACGGAAATGTTGAGGCTGTCCTTGTTCGCTGAAAACCCTATGCATTCTTTGTTCGTTGCGTTTGGTTCTCGGACGTTTCTTCTAGTAAAGGTCCTCGTGATGACGTCAGCCATACGTGGCGTCCTCGTTCCCGTCTGGGTCAAAATGCCCTCTCGGACAGCCATTGCTATTCGGGGCTTCTTAGTCTAACTCCGTGGGCGCTTGGGACCAACATAGTCTTTTGAGCCAAATTGGGCTCGTGGGCCTCTTGAGCCAGCTGATCCTTGTGATCCTCTAGGCCCACAATCACAATTTGGGCATTGGGTTCCGGGACCCATCATGAGCCCCCCATGTCAAATGGTTCGAGGACTCAGCCGTTTGACATGCCTTGCGAGTACCCCTTTATTACGACAGTTCGCGGCCTCTATTTTTTGCTGATGGGAACTGCCTTTGTGCATCCGAGGTCTTCTTATCAGTCTGAGACCTGTCTTGCGCCACCGTTTCGTTTCTCTGCGGAGTGTTAAATGCGACGCCTGATTGAAGTGGCGTCGCCTCGGGAAGCCCAAAGCCCACGTCTGTTCACTGCATATGGGCTGTTGACGCGTGGCAAGGTCATAATGAGGGCGCTTGTTTTGCATTCGAATTTCCCTTTAAGTTGCCTCTTTCGCCTTCATTCTTTCCCTCCTTCTTCTCTTCCTTTCCTTAGTGCTTTCTGAAATCCTTTTTCATCGTCAAGCTTTCGCTTCCTGCTGCCATGGCTCCCGGTGTTAAAGAAATAGCCTCCTCTCTCTCTCTCTTCAAGACCTTGAGCAGATTCGAGTGAATTACAGCATTTCGGGTTCTATTGCAATGGTGATTCCACGGGCCACAGAGAGGACTTGCAGTCCTCCGGATGGCTTCATTGCTGTCTACGAGGTTCACCTTAAAGGTGGACTTCGTTTCCCCGTTCCGCTGGAGTTTTACCACCTGATGAGGGATTTAGCCGTCCCGCTTGCTAGGCTCCAACCTAACTCGATTAGGTATATAGTCTCTCTTTGCATATTCTCGCGCTGTCATAAGAAAGTCCTTGAGGTGGCCATGGTGAAAGTCATGTTTCGCTTTACCCATAATCTCGACTGGATCACCATGACCCCTCGCTCAGAGTTTGCTGTGATGAGTGGGGGGAATCCGGACTCCATGAAAAGGTGGAAGGACAGATTCTTCCTAGGAGTCGTAGAGGGTTGGGAGCTCTCACTCGTGTGGGGAAACGTGGCTAGCAAATATTGTTCTGACGCCACTGATGAGGAGAGAGAAATTGCTAGGGAGGTTACGGACTTAGTGATGGCCAACCTTTACAGCTTTAATGTGGGGAAGAAGAATGTTTGGTTGTCACTTGAGAAAATGGCCGAGGCCAAGTGGGTGACATTGTCTAAGGATTCTGCTGCTGCAACTTCAAAGAAGAAGAAGAAGAAGAAGAGACTGAGAAAAAGAGAGGGCTCCCTTATCATTCAGGAGCCGTCCGAGAGGCCACAGAAGAGTCCACGGACTGAGGTCTCAGAAGACTCACTGGCTATCATCGATGAGTCCTCGTCTGGAGATGACAACGCCGTTATTGCCCCTGGTTGAGAAGGCCAGGAGGTTGGCTTCTGGTCTCTCCGTGGGTCTGGGGCCGCTGGCCCTTCTTCTTCTAGCGTTGAGACCCAACGTGTGGCCTTGGTCATTCCTGTGGGTCCCCCGTCCGATGACCCTATTGTTTTTTATGCTTCGGAGGAGGCAGCTTTTGATGTTACTGTGGAGCCTTGTGAGACGGAGGCAACCGTCACCGCTACAGCTGAGGACCTTTTCAACGTTCTTAGCGGCGATGAAGTTGAGGTCGTGGTCTCAGAGATCCCGGCCTCGGGTGTTGCAAAGCCACCCATTCCTGAAGGTCCTCCATCCGAGGTTGCTTTTGCTGTTTCTGTGGCGTTCGCGGAGGAGCCACTCGTGCCTGAGGCTTCAGGGGAGCGTGGCCCAAATCAGGATCCTCTGGTTTCTAAGGTACTTTGCCGTTTTCCCGTTTGCTTTGCTTCCCGTTGCCTGTGTCTAAACGACATTGGTTCCTTTTGCAGCTCCAGCATCTGATCGGTGACCTCAGTCAGCTGATGGGTGAATTTGCCCAGTCTCGTTCGAAGGCGGAGTCTTTGGGGGGCGTTCGAGAGGAGAACCAGCGGTTGCAGGTGGCGCTTGCTGAGGCCACCACCAAAAGCGCTTCATCTGAGGAAACCCTAAGGCTCCTACAAGTTTAGTACGTTTTCCTTCGGGAGCGGAATCTTCAGTTGGAGGAGGCGCTGAGGGCATCTGTGCGGGCCATGGACATAGCGCCCCTATTGGAAACCAAGTTTTGGGATGGCATTCATCTGTGCTGTCGGCTGATGCGGTTGCTGCATCCACGATTCCCCATCGCCGTGCTGGATCTACGTAATGCGAGTGCCGCACGCCCCGAGGATGTGTATGGTCTTGGAGGGAGACAATTTCCTGGGCCCCCGCATCCGAGCCCTTCCAGGGGTCCTCGCTCGCCAGATCAGCCGGGGACCTCGAGCCACGTAGGGACCTCTTTATCTCAAAAAGGACAATTCGGGGCCACTCCTCCGCAGGGCCCCACCGAGGCCTAGCTTTCTTTTGCCTTCCCTGTTGTTGTATAATGTATACGAATAAAAATGGAATGTTCAAGTTCATCATAAGTGCCCTGTTTTTATTTTTGACACCTTGGAGTACGTTTATCACGGTGTCAAACAAATGATCTCGCATCCAATTGGCTCTCTCTAACTTCTCTTTTGTTTTTTTCCGGCTTGTTGGCTGCTTGAACGTATCCGAGTTTTGGATTTACGGCCTCCTGGGCCGCTCGGACGAATCCAAGTTTTGTTTACGACCTCTTGGGCCGTTCGGATGAATCCGAGTTTTTCTTACGACCTCTTGGGCCGCTCGGACGAGTCCGAGTTTTGTTTACGACCTCTTGGGCCGCTCGGATGAATCCGAGTTTTATTAGTCGCAGGTGATCCGCCTATTACTGGTAGTATCCCTGGAGGTGAATGGCATTCCAAGTCCGGGGTACAAGTCCGGGGTACCAGCTTGCCCTCTTGGGTGCGCAGTTTGTAAGCCCCTCGAAGGATGGCGGAGACCAAAAACAGCTCTTCCCAATTTGGCGAGAGCTTGTTTCTGCCGCTGTTTTTTCTTGTAGCTTCCACGCTCCTTAGCACTATATCCCCAACCTCAAACTGTCGCAGCTTTACTTTCTTGTTGTAATAGCGGGTCACTTGTTGTTGGTAGGCCGCCATCCTGAGCCTCGCCTGATCGCGAACCTCCTCGAGCACGTCGAAATTTTCCCGGAGCCTCTGGCTATTATCCGTCGTGCTGAAGCATCCAACCCGAGGGCTGGTGAGGCCTACTTCTATTAGAATGACAGTTTCGACCCCGTAGCAAAGGTTGAAAGGGGTCTCCCTCGTGGGCTCTCTGGGCGTTGTCCTGTATGACCAGAGGACCGAGGGTAGCTCATGTATCCATGAGCCCTCGGAACACTCTAGCTTGGTCTTGAGCCCATGCAGGATCGTGCGGTTTGTTACCTCCACCTGTTCGTTGGCCTGCGGGTATGCTACTGACGTGTGTACCAGGTTGATCTTCAGGCTGGCGCAGTACTTAGTGAACCATTTTTCGGTGAACTGCGTCCCGTTATCGGTCATGATGCACTCTGGTATTCCAAACCTGCATACGATATTCTGCCGGAGGAATTCCGTGGCATTTTGCTCCGTTATCCGAGCTAGCGGCACTGCCTCTAGCCATTTGGTGAAATAATCTATCCCAACGATCAGGAACTTCCTCTGTCCGGGAGCCAGGGGAAGTGGTCCGAGGATATCTAGTCCCCATTAGGCGAACGGCCACGGGGATTGTAGTGCCTGGAGATCTGTGTGGGGTCGATGGCTCATGTTGCCGTGAAGTTGACAGTTTTCGCATTTGCACACAAAATCCATTGCGTCATACTTCATCGTTGGCTAATAGTATCCTTGTCTCATAAGTTTAAAGGCTAGGTTCTTCCCCCCGATATGGGATCTACATACTCCGAGATGTACCTCCTGGAGGAGATTTTCGCCCTTCTCTGGGGTAAGACACCTTAGGTAACCGTCGATACAGCTGGCCATCCACGATCGTGTACCATCCCGCCGTCTTTTTCACCTTCTTGGCTTCGTTTGGATCCTCGGGCAGTGAGTCATTAGATAAATACCTCAGATAAGGAGTCATCCAGGTGTTTCCGTCCGCGACTTGCATTACTTCCTGTTCGAGGTCTTCGACGCTAGATCTGCTTAGGACTTCGCGCATTCCCTGGGCGTACTGCTCCGGATCCCCAGAAGCCGCGGCCCTTGCAAGCGTGTCGGCCTTGGCGTTTTCCTCCCTCGGGATGTGAACAAACTCGACTGTCTTGAAGTCCTGGATCATACCTTTAACTTTGGAGAGGTATTTGGACAGCTGTGCGTTGTTGACGTCGAAACTTCCGCGGACCTAATTAATGACCAATTCGGAGTCGCTGTAAATGATCAAATCCCTGGCCGAGCATTCCTTGGCCAGTTGAAGCCCAGCCAGCAAGGCTTCGTATTCTGCGACGTTGTTTGTGGCCGAGAACCCTAGGGTCAGCGAGTACTTTATCTCCAGTCCCTCGGGCGTGCGCAAGACAACACCAGCTCCGCAGCCATCCTTCATGGAGGAGCCGTCCATGTGTAGGGTCCAAGTTGACGCTTTGTTGAACTCATCCACGTCAGTTTGGTTCTCATTGTTGTCGGGCAGCGCCGTTGTCTCGACAAGGAAGTCCGCGAGGGCTTGCCCCTTTAAGACTGGTCTTAGACGGAACTCTATATCAAATTCTCCCAATTCGATGGCCTACTTGACCAGTCGCCCGGAGATCTCGGGCTTCTGCAAGATGGCCCTTAGAGGCTGGTCGGTCAAGACTACTATCCTGTGCGCCTGAAAATACGGCCTGAGCTTTCTTGTAGAATAAACCAATGCTAAGGCCACCTTCTCCGTGAGGGGATACCTGGTCTTGGCATCCGCAAGAGTTTTGCTCACATAGTACACGGGCTGTTCCCTCCCATGCTGCTCTCGCACTAGAGCTGAGCTTAACACTGCGTCGGACACGGAGAGGTACAGGTATAGCTCCTCGCCCTGTTAGGGAGAAGCTAAGAGTGGTGCGCTCGAGAGGTAGCTCTTGAGTCCTCGGAATGCATCCTCACAGTCGTCACTCCACCGGAAGTCCGGGGACTTTGTCCCCCTTAGGGCCTTGAAGAATGGCAGGTGTCTCTTGGCCGATTTCGCCAAGAAACGAGAGAGGGCGGCCACTCGTCTGGTAAGCTGTTGGACTTCCTTTACTGTCCGCGGGGATCGCATGTCCAGGATCGCTTGGATCTTTTCTGGGTTCGCCTCGATTCCCCAATGCGACACAATGTAACCCAAGAATTTTCCCGAGGCGACATCAAAGGTACACTTACCTGGATTGAGCTTTATCTCGTGGGTCCTAAGCACATGAAAGGTCTCGGCCAAGTCCCTGACGTGGTCACTACTTGCTCTGCTCTTATCGAGCATGTCGTCAACGTACACTTTCAAGTTCCTGCCTATCTGGTCCTGGAACATCTTGTTCACGAGTCGCTGATAAGTAGCTCCCGCGTTCTTGAGGCCAAAAGGCATTACCTTATAGCAGTATGTCCATTGGTTCGTTATGAACAACGTGTGCTCCTCGTCCTCAGGATTTATTCAGATATAGTTGTAACCCGAGTATGCGTCGATGAAGCTTAAGAGTTTGTGGCTGGACGTCGAATCCACGAGTTGGTCAATTCTGAGCAGCGGGAAGCTGTCCTTGAAGCACGCCTTGTTGAGGTCGGTGAAGTCCACGCACATCCTCCACTTCCCATTATTCTTCCTTACCATGACTACGTTGGCCTGCCAGTCTGGGTATTGAACTTCTCGGACGAATCCAGCGTTCAGGAATTTCTTGACTTCCTCACGGACAGCCACTAACTTTTTGGTGGAGTAGTTCCTGCGTTTTTGTCTGACTGGTTTGTACCGGGGATCGACGCCTAGCTTGTGAACAATGATCTTAGAGGAGATCCCGGGCATGTCACTAGGCGACCATGCGAACACGTTCGAATTCTCTCGTAGAAAGCTGGTGAGCTGGTCCCTGACAATCTCTGGGAGTGAACTCCCTATCTGGACATATTTTTCCGGATCCGTCGGATCCAGGGGGACTCGGACGATTGGCTCTCCTGGCTGAACGTGCTGCAACGTGGCCTCGTGCCTAAGGTCGAGGTCTTCCATCGGTTGTGGAAGTGTTACTTGTGTGGTCTGCGCTAAGTAACACATTCGCCCTGTGGATTGATCCTCGAGGTCTTCTCCTATTCCACACGGGATGGGGAATTTCATCTTGAGATGCGAGATGGAGGTCACCGCATTGAATACGGCCAAACAAGGTCGTCCGAGGATGGCGTTATCAACCGAGGGCAGGTCCACAACCAGGAAGGTAAGGATCTTGGACGCAGTCCTCGGGTGCGTTCCCAGGGTTACCTCCAACTGGATGATACCCTGAACAGGCACTGGCTCGTTGTCCAGCCCGTAGAGTGGCCCTTCTGACGCCTTCATCCGATTTTTCTTAAGCCCTAATTTGAAGTAGGCATCAAAATACAGCAAATTACGAGAACTTTCATTATCAACAAATACTCGTTTCATCTGGTAGGCATTTGCTCCATCAGAAACGAGTACACTTACAACTAGTGGGTCGGAGTGAAGAGAGGTTACATGATCCAAGTCCCTATTACTAAAGCAAATAACGTCGTCTTCACTCCTAAGCCCCGTCCTCGGCCTTTTTGCTGTCGCGAGCTCGCGCCCATCTCCTCCAGCCGGCCGGCTTGATATTATATTTACGACCCCCGCGGCCACTTGGTTCCTAGGGGGTTCAGCTTTCCCGTCGTCCGCCGTTTCAGAAGTTTGTCCAGATCTCTGAAGGAAACGGTTAAGGTGTCCCCTCTTGATGAGCTCTTATATTTCCTTCTGCAGAGTCCTATAATCTTCCGTGCTGTGACCCCCAGAGCGGTGGTAGTCATAGTATTTCGTCTGGTCCCCACCTTCTGGGTTCTTCAGCGGCTTGGACTATTTCAGGAACTTTCCCCCCGAATCTGCATTAGAACGTTGGTGCGGATGTCGTTTAGTGGCATAAGGTGCGCAAGCCGTGGCTCTCTCCGGGTTTCTTTGCTTGGCCCGGTGCTGTTTCTTCGCTGCCTGGGGACCTTGATAGTCCCCGGCCTTCCTCTTGCCCTTTGTCGCCTTCTGGTGAGGGTGCTCATCCCTCTCTGGCCTCTTGGCGTCATTCGCCTCTTCCGCTGCAATATAAGCTCTGGCCACGGCCTCGGCTTCTGTGAAGGTCTGAGGGCCCTTGTGAATGAGGTGCTTGAAGAATGCACCTCCTTCTAAAGCAGAGAGGAAAGCGTTAAGTTTTACTTCGTCAGTCAATCTTGGGATTTGCCTGGCCTCCGCCACAAATCGAACCAGGAATCCCCTCAAACTCTCCCTGGCGCCCTGCTTAATCCGCGTGAGGTGCCAGGGATGCTTCTCCACTCTCCTGCCGGAGGCAAATTGAGACAGGAAGGCCGTCGCCAAGTCTCCGAAATCGCGGATGGAGTCTGCTGGCATCCTGTAGAACCACATCCTCGCGTCCCCTTTCAGAGTCAAAGGAAAGCACTGGCACATGGTGGTCTCGTCCAGGCCCCGCAGCCTCAGGTGCTCCCGGAAATGGTTGAGGTGGTTCATGGGGTCAGCACTGCCGTCGTAGACCTCCAGGGTGGGCATTTTGAACTTAGGGGGGAGTGCTCTTGTTGTGATATCCGTGGAGAATGGGGATTGGAGAGCATTAGCTCCTCCCCCACTGCTCTCTCCGAGGATTCGGTTCCATCCTCTCTCCACTCGAGGTGGTGCAGCCACCTTCTTTTCGTTGAGGTAATGCCTCAACTCGTAAGGCACCTGAACTATACGGCGCTCAGGGGCCATGCGGGCTCCCCGTGGGGGAACATCTCGTGGAACCGCCTCCTGGTTGCTGCGCTCGCGGCGGTTCCGCTGGGTTCCAGAATGACGCCCCTTGGGGCTTTCTTCTCGGACCCGAGGATCTGGTTGACCCTCATGCCTCCGTAGGACTCTGCCGCTGAAGGCCACCTGGGTCCTCGGGTTTTCACGTCAACTGGGCAGCCTCTCGAGGCGATCTCCTTTCTTATCTCTACCCCGTGGCGCTTCAGCCTGGGAGGCCTTGGAAGGAGCCCCCCGGAACTGCTCATCGATCTTAGAGCAGAGCGTGTTGAAGGCCTGGGACATGCTTTCTATCCTGGCCACCAAAGCCCCAACTGCAGGATCAGGGTGATTCTCCACCCCAGTGCAGGGGTCGGGGCCGCTACTGCGTGAAGCCACCTCCCTAGCGGGAGCACTCGCCTGTGCCGTCGTGTTTACCATCCTAGCTTCTGGAGTTGAAGTTGTCGCGGTGCTTGCGTACTTTTGAAGAGATATGAAAAGCAAACTTTTAGTCGCTTTTCACAGACGGCGCCAATGTTGCATCCGCGTGTTCCGGCCTTTATCTATCAGAGTACGAGCGGCCTCGTGAGTTCGTGGAAGGACGGAAACAGGCAACACAAAGTAAGTCGTGAATAAACGGTTTGAAGGAAGGACGAGGACACAGAGTACGCGCGACTTACATGGAAAACTCCGTTGTAAAAGAAGGGATAAAAACCACGACAGCGGACGGAAGGTTCGAGAGGTTTCACTAATGTAGCGAAGGTATACAATGGGAGCCTGTGGAACGATTTGTCTCCACAGTGGATTACAACGTGAGAAGTTTTACTTCTTTCTTTCCCTTCACTTTTCTCTTTTCTTTCGAAAATTCTTTGCAGAGTGTGCTCAGATAAAAGCTTTTTTTTGAAAAGCCTCCTTTTTGCTGCCTGAAAGGGGGTATTTATAACAGGAAATTGTGCCGTGGGAATGAAGACACGTGGCACTGGAGTGTCAGGGCCGTCTGCCACCGGCTCTGCAGGTGCGGCGTGACAGGGATACCTGTCACAATCTGCAGATACGGCGTGCAGGGGCGCCTGCTCTGCAGGTACAGCATGTCAGGGACGCCAGCCTCGCGTATGTGGCGTGTCAGAAGCCGTTGGATCTTTCATGGCAGCGCGTGCTCCGCGAGTCATCTGAGCTGGCATCCCCGGTCATCTTGGTTCATTATCCTGGGGGCGCGGAAATGTTGAGGCTGTCCTCGTCCGCTGAAAACCCTATGCATCCTTTGCTCGTTGCGCTAGGTTCTCGGATGTTTCTTCTTGTAAAGGTCCTCATGATGACGTCAGCCATACGTGGCGTCCTCATTCCCGTCTGGGTCAAAATGCCCTCTCGGACAGCTATTGCTATTCGGGGCTTCTTAGTCTTACTCCGTAGGCGCTTGGAACCAATTTAGTCTTTTGGGCCAAATTGGGCTCGTGGGTCTATTGGGCTAGCTTATCCTTGTGATCTTCTAGGCCCGCAATCATGATTTTGGGCCTTGGGTTCCGGGACCCATCATTACTAATATTATTATTAAATCTCTTTTATTATTATATTAATTATTATTTATCATTATTATTAACTAATTTCAGTTAAATAGATTATAATTTTAATTTACGTGTGCTCAACGTGCCGTGTCTTTAATTTTTAAAAAAATGAATTTTGGTGTCGTGTCGTATTCATGTCCTGTGTGGGTGTCCGTGCTTCTTAGGAGACACCCTTTTTTTCTCGCTGCTGACTGCAATAGATGATCAGTTTTGCCCCCAATATAGTATCTTGCTGAATTTCAAGTGCCCAAATGATATTAGGCACCCATCTTTTACCATATTTATCAGTTACTGTCTTTTTGTGGGTGGTAGGGGGTATGAAATTCCTAGCTTAGTTTGATTTTCTTTTGTGGAATGTTGAAATTGTTGGGGTTCAACACCCGAATCCACCCTATTCGGTAGCAGCGGAATACCCGAGCCCTCCGGTCATCGTCAGCCACCATTTAGTAGGAATAAGGAATACAAGAAATGCACAGTATTTTTTACATGGAAATTCCTTCTCAACTAAGAGAAAATACTACGGGACACAAAGTCCACCAATAGATCCATTATGTAAAATTGTTACATAAACCCAGAGATAGAATACAAGCAACCACCCTGACTACATAAGCCCTAGAGGCGAAAACTGAAGAACAAAGCACGAGAATACAAAGGCTTCACACTTTGTGTTTCAGTCATTGCTCTCTTTTTCTTCTACTCTTTCTCTTCTCACTGTGGTGCTCTTTGTTCTCTCATTTTACAAGTATTGGTGAAACGGCAACCGTCGTTTCACCCCCGCACTCATGCTGTCGGCACACAGCGCCCCTGGTGTTGTCTCCCACACCAACCCGGTGCAACCCGTACCTTGGGAGTCTTCACACACCCACACACTGAGTGGTTTTCCTCTCGCCACTGGTGCTACCATACCTTTGGTGGTTTTCACATACCACGCACTGCCTAAAACTCCTGGTGCTCATATATAGACGTCCTAACTCCACCTAATCACATTTGCCTAGTTAGTCATCTTGCAGATAATTGGTGGCACATCTTCACCAGTTTTCGAGCTTCCTGCAGGCGCATGCCCTGCAAAACAGCGCATGCTCTGCACTGTACAGACGCGTACTCTGCAACCCAACTGCCAGCGTGTCGACCAATCCTGGAAAGACATCTGTCCGCTGCCAGCTGCCACTTTCCATAGTCTCCTAGGCCCAATACTCAGCCGGTCAACTTCTCATTGACCGTCTTCAGCATTCATCCGGTCAACCTCCGTTGACTGTCTTCTACTGCCATCTGGTTAACATCCCCGTTGACCGTTTTCTGTTGCTCGTCCACCATCCAGCAGTACTCCTACAGCCCTCAGGCAGTCAACCTCCAGTTGACCAGAATCCACAATTGGTCATTCACCAGTCAATCTCCATTGACTGTCCACTGTTCTCCAGACTTCCACTCCGCCAAATGAACTCTTTCATTTGCTCTCCGGAAATCCTCCGATGACAAATCAGTTTATTGGGTTACTCACAAGGGATTGACCAAATCCAATAAAAATTATACTAATCTTTCTCAACAATCTTATCTTAGCTGCACTGTTTTTCTTATTTTACTTTCACACTTCGCAACTAATCCTTATGGCTTGTCTAATAGCAATTTTAATTTATTTTTCTTCATAAATTTTAACGCACTTGAGGAAATGCATGTCTCTGTTTTAAATAAACACCTTAAGCCCTTGCATTATATCTTTAAATATGAAATTTAGCAGCATGATAATAGCTGTTGTCATTAATTATTACTAGCAAAATGTAATTTGGTATTCGGAGCTATAGTCATGGGAACTTAGAATATATTTCCTAGCGACAGATAATCCGCTTTTCTAGAAATAGAACTCCATTAACTGACTTACAAGTAGAAGCTATCTTGTCTCCATAAGATTAGACCTACAATATCAATGCGAGGTCCTATAAGTAACCAGTTAACTGATTTTGGCTTTCAATACTACAGTTTATGAATTCCAGTTAATCTCTTCACTTCCAGGCATTCTTTGGTTTTTTCCCCCCTTCAAAAAAAATTCCAGTCCCCCATTAATGGGCTGGCTTGGAAGGGAAGTTCCATAATTGGAGTCTGAAGACAGTTATCATTCTTTAGTTACTTTCGGTCGAGAATTGTAAAGAACTGGAGAGACATCTAACTGCAAAAATGATACATGTCGTATAATGGCTGTTATATGCATTCTCACAGTGAAAATATTTTGTTTTGTGATTGGAATTACTTTCTTATTGAACATTTTCATGACCTGGATTTTCTGTAATCTGCAGCGGGAAGAATTCAGGTCAGGATGTTGATTTATTTTGTCAGGGTTAACTTGTTCGCTGAAATGATACTTGTCAGATGTGTTTGCAGCACTGATGTAAATATTCGTATAGGGCTTTCCCGTATAGATATTTTCCGTTACTACAAAAACATCGCAAATATGTTACTGTACCGATAACATGTTACGATATATCAGCTGATATTTTACAATTTTTAGGGAAAACATTTTTAATATATTTGATACTGATATGACCGTGACCAGTACTGATATTTTCATCCATGGTATGCAGTATACAAGAAACATTACCCTCCCAAGCCATCTGATGAAGTGTGGCGATTAGAAAAGATCGGAAAAGATGGAGCTTTCCACAAACGCTTGAACAAGGAACGTGTGAGGTCTGTTAAGGACTTACTGATTATGCTTCATTTACAACCTGCCCGGCTACGAATGGTAGGATTCACAAACTTACTCTCCAACTTAGTATTTATATTGAACCTGTTTACTAAATGTTTGTATGTGCATATGACTGATATGGCAGTTCATATGTCATTTGCTCTCCTTCCTATCTAAAGAAATTCTCTTTTGTCTTCCGCTCCTGATCTGCTTTTCTATTAGAACCTGAAAAGATAATATTGCTTTGTCATTCAATTCTTCCTATTCTAAAGTTGTCACAAGCCAACGTAGTGCTAGGCTAGATGAGCTTACCCGTGGAACATCTTACGGCTTTGCTTCCTCAAGTCAAAGAACTTGCGGGTTTTAGTTATTTATGATAAAATAACTCTGACTTTATTTAATCTATAACCTTGAGACTTTTTAAGAAAACTTAACTTGATATGTTGGATCTCTTCTGAATATAGATTGCCCTTGGAGATTTTTATTGGCACATTTGATGATATCTTGAAGATCTACGATGATAGGCTTTTTTCTCCACTCAAATAGGAGTATTGGCTAGTGATGTTTCATCTGCTCATTTTTCAGTTAGATATTGGTCATCTTGGGCTTGTTTTCCACGACAGTGATGAGGAGCCACTTACTGGAATCCAACACTAAGCCCGACCAGATTCTTTCATCAATCAAAAGCTATATAACAATGACAAATAACACCGAATATTATGAAGAGCAGAGTACAACTAGTAATAAGGAATTATTCAATAACCAATAATAATGAAAATTGAAGGAGAAAGAACGAACTCAGGAAGTAGAATCACAGAACTGATTCTAAATCAGCTCAAGCATACCTAGAACGAATTCCGGGTTAGCTGAGAAAATACCCCAGGAGCTATTTCAGGATAAATGAATGTATGCCTAATTTGGTTTAGCCCAACTTATATAGCAAACTGACTCTAGTGATGCCTACCATCCTAATTACATCAGTATCTCTTAATATGATTACCTTAATACCCTTAATGAAAGGGAAATGTCACATCGTTGCTCATTTCCCTGCATCAAGCATTTCGGAAGCATCTATCCGGTTCAAGACCCAAAAATCTGCATGCAGGCTCTATAAACCTCGGCAGTTTGGTCCCCAGTACTTCGGTGCTGCCAGGGTTCACAGTCTTGGGGTTCAGCATCGGTTGGTCCGGTCCCCAGTACTTTGTAAGTCAGCTCATTGTAGCTTGATTGTTAGGAGTTTGGCCTAGTAGGGTCCGACCTCCATAGAACTTATGTAAGTTCCGAGGACTGAGTTTAGCACTCTTGATTTTACATGGGATAGTTGTCTCTCTCAGCGCCTTATTGAAATCCGTTTGCCCCCCCTAACTACAGGGCCCACCCTCATCAGATAATATCGTTGATATAAATATTGGCTGGTACAATATGCATTAGCTGTACAAGGCCGTTATTACTCATATTTGTCGATACCATGAAAATATTGTAATATGTTTCTATGTTGACCAATATGATCCTATTAGTTTGTAATTTTTAGAATTTTTTTCTATCCGATATATCTAATTTCGATATATATTGCCTAACACTAATACAACCGGAACTGATATAGATATCAATACTGATACTTACATCCATGGATAGTATCAATGCTGAATTTGTATATCTCGTAGGTGCAAGCTTTATAGGATATAGCAAATGGGTCTATTCTTGGATCTTCTTTTGAACCTGCAGAAACGATCACTTTACTGTACTGTTTAACCAGCAGAAACAGACTCTATTTTGCGTTATGCCAGGAGACTCCCATACTCCAAACTGATAGTATTTTATCCCGGCAATTTAGATGATTAAGATTATGGGTTGGCTTCAACACATTTTAATAGATTATAATAAATCTAATTGTTTAAGTTGTCATAATAAAATTGTCACCATTGGGAACTCAAATGAAATATAAATAATAAAACCATTCATTTTTCTTGACTTTGCAGATTCTGGGCCCTGGTATGTCTGCTAAAATGTGGGAAGCCATTGTTGAACATGCTCAAACTTGTGTACTCGACAGAAGAGTGTTCTTGTACTATGCTGCTGGTACTCAACATCCAAGGAAAGGCGTGGCTTTCAACGAAGTGGGACAGGTGATGGGACTTCTATCAGAAAGCCATTATGCCTCGGCTGATAAGCTCTCTGAGAATGAGAAGGCACACTTCCTCTTAACCTATTCTTGCTTTAATTTCTGGGAAATTATCTGAAAGTATATTCAAACCTTCTCTTTTTCCTAAATTTGTTGCTCACTTTGAATTTTTTTTTCTTTCTAATTTTATTCTCAGCTAGTCTGACTTCTATTATAGCATACTATGTCAAAAAAAAAAAAATCTTTGCTAAATTCACCATATTATAGTATCACATGATATGTTCATGACATGGTTGAAAATATCTGTATTTGTTGTAGTTATATCAGTTGTCAGATATTATCAAACAACAAGTATCAGTATCTGATATATCATATAGAAAAAAAATTTAAAGAATCATAAGTTGAAGGACAATGTGTGTCAATAAATCAGCTGTATTGGTTAAGATAGAAACATATTGTAATATTATTGCAGTACCAGGGACCTTGATACCGATATATATTGGATGATGTTGGCATCAATGGTACATGATATAAGAAACTTAAAAATAGAATATTACTTTTATTGTGCTTTTGTGATATAATTTTAAGGATTTTGGCATCATGTCTGTGGATCCCAACTTCCCCATCTAACGATTAGGATTTTGTTGGAAATGAAACTGCTGTAATCACCATTAGTCACAGATGGAGATGCGTTTTAATAATCTACTTGCATACCCGAAGCCCATGTAAGAAAATCAACATAAGACTTTCTTCGGATATTGTGGGAGCCCTTGCATAGATGGTTTGTTGGTAAGATCTTACCGTTATGGAGGCTTCTACATTCATCCAACAGTCAGGATTAGAAATTAAGTTAATAAATAATGAATATTTTATCAAGTGATTTAAATTAATATTCAATTTCTATTATTTGTTTTTTCAACGTTTAATCATAACCATTTGATGGATATAAAATTATATATATATACTTTTTACGTTTAAATATAAAATTTAACAATTGAGGGGAAAAAAAAGCAAAAGCTGATAATATTTTTTGCATTTCCCCCTATTTTTTCATTAGTATTTTTTATCATCAGATTGCCAATACTGATAATATCTGCTAATTTCTACAGCTTGATGCCCGTGATTTGGTGATCTCTGCTTCACAAAACGTCGTCGGTGTAATATCCTTTGAGGACGAGAACTCTCTTCTCAGTGCCATTTCGAATGCATCGTGCACTTCGATTATCGGCTCCCGTAGAACAGAGAACTCAGACTGCAGCAAGCTTTTGGAATCCGAGAAGAACAACAGCCTCGATTATAATCAACCGAACCCATCTTCTCCGGATATCATTTCATCGTTCTATTCGTTCGGATGCATGAGCAGCTCAGATGATTATGGCTTGCAATCCATGGAAGGTTTTGATCTTAGTTTTGACCAGCATTTAGATCTTCCTACCCGAGTCATCGACTCAGTAATCTGTGACACAGAATCCATGGCACGAGCTTTCTGCGATGACGGACACGTCGGGTTTCTGGACACTGCTTGCTTGATTCAGTCCCCGAACCCCATGTTCGAATCTCAGGCTGACTTCCACAGCATCATCAGCTGCTTCTCGGTACCGAGCTCCCGTCCCATTGCCAGGGGAGCTCAGAGGAGGTGGAAAGTGATATTTAGTGTTCTACAATGGTTCTTCCTAATGAGAATTGTGGTTTTGCGAAGGGCCCGTGGTCAGATCAAATCATAAAGTTGAGATGAATTACAGTCGCATGCATAGCTGAAAATATCAGCATAAGTTTTGCTATCAACCTTTTTTTGTAAAGATATTGGTTGATATATTAAAAAATATCTGATATATTGGTAAATATTTTAAATATCAATATA
>JAODPA010064843.1:0-11029 GCA_025585075.1 Nepenthes mirabilis | reverse complement strand
AAGTGTTAGTTTTTGTCTATTGTATATATCTATTTTATCTTATTCTATTTTAATAATTAAACGTGATAAGATAAAGGAAATATAATAACAATAGTTGGAACTTATTTAGGGGTCATATACATTGAGGTTTTTGAGAATTGAAAAAGAGGTTATTACAGTTCAGTGAAATGGAAAGTTGCAGCTTGATTTAATTCTTATTTAAGCTGCAAATTCTCAGGAGAAAAAAGGTAACAAACATTCAACAAACAAATGTCAGTAAAACCCCTTAAAATGCCCTACTAAAACCCTAAATCGCCTTACTTACCAAAAAAACCCTAAATCGCCTTATAAGGTGCAGGCCCCTGACGCCCTTGCTGCAACCGCTACACCCTATTCCATCTAATATCAGCTAACTTAAATACAAAATAAAAAGCTATCAATTGGAGTCCCACTCTTACCCTAGGTCTATCGTGTCCCTAAGGGCAAAATTCACTTATTTCATAATCCCTAATTATCTTCATCTGTGTTTTAAATTAATCCCCAAAATTCTATTATTAATTTAATCGACTTAAACCCAAATCAAACACCGAGACATGAGCCTGCGTCAAATTTCATTAACGATCCAAAATAAATTATATTAATAAAATCAAAAGATTCAAAAGCCACATCTCAATGTGGCTCTAAATACCGTTAACTATTTGAACCCAAATCAAACACCAAGACATGAGCCTGCGTCAAATTCCATTAACGATCCAAAATAAAATATATTAATAAAATCAGAAAATCCAAAAGCCACACCTCAATGTGGCTCTAAATACCGTTAACTAAATATGAAAAAGTATGTTAATTAAAATCGGAGTATCAAACTGTAACTTTTGAAATTTACTGAATCAAATATAAACATTTATGTCAACATCATTGGCCAGATACAACATTAACTGAAAATTAAAATAATTGTAAGTTATAATTCTGAACTGTTAAATTAAGATACAATTAAAATATCCTACAAACTATTCTCCTAGTACCTTCTCTTGATCTCAGAATTTTCTACAAGTTATCGAACCCTCCAATCTGATATATTAGTAAAAATAAAGGTAAAAATAAATCTAATACTCAATAAGACATATATTTTCATATATACTTGTTGCGTCTGGTGAATCTGGTTGTACGTCAGTCGAAACACGAGTGATTTCTCGAGCGAGCGGACGGACAGAAACGGGCAACACGAAGTGAGCGGAGCTCGAGTCAAGAAGAAGAAGTGTGAGGGCAATAGAAGAACGCGTTGGTTTACGTGAAAAATCCCTTAATCTGATGAGGGGTGAAAAACCACGGCAGCGGACGAATAGTCCGAGATATTCCACTATTGTGATAAAAGATATAATGGATGCCTGAGAAGCTGTTCGCCTTCTCAGGGTATTACATTGTAGGGAAAATGGATTTCTTTCTTCACTCTCTCTTCTCTTTGCCTTAGTTCTTTTTCTCTTGAGGATTCTCTTTCTTGAGTGTAAATCGTTGAACAATTTAGAATCAGGACCCCTCCTTAGTAGCCAAGAAAGGGTATTTATAAGGATTTCAATGCTGTAAGGGAGGTGACACGTGGCGCTGGCATGTCAGGGCTGCCCGCCACTATCGCCACTACTGTAGGTGCGGCTGTGACAGGGACACTTGTCACTGCCTGCAGATTCGGCGCTCAGGCATGTATGGCCTGCAGGTACGGCATGTCAGGGACCGTTGGTTGCTGGTGGCAGCACGTGCCATGCAAGTCATCTGAACTGGCGACTTGGCTATTTTGGCTTTTCTGGCGGTCCTCGTCCTTTGATGGATCACAACGTCCTCTCGAGTTGCCAGCGCCTCTGTCGTTTAACTTGATTCTTCAAATGCTCGGAAATGGGTTAGTCATTTGGGCATGATTTGGCTTGTGGGCCTTTTGGGCCAGCCTTCCCATGCAATCCTTTGGGCCTTTGATTGCAATTTTAGGCCTCGGCTTCCAGGACCCATCACGAGCCCCCCATGTCAGACGGTTCGAGGACTCAGACGTTTGACATGCCTTGTAAACACCTTCCTATTGTGATAGTCCGCGGTCTTCATCTTTTGTCGACGCGAAAGATGTCCGAGACCTTTTCATGAACCCGAGACCTGTCTTTCGCCGCCGTTTTGCTTCCCCGTGGAGTATTAAATGCGATATGCGATTGACGTGACGTCGCTTCGGGAAGCCTCAAGGCCTACGCCTGCCTACTGCGAATGGGGAGCTGACACGTGGGATGGACATGATGAGGGCGCCTTTTCACCTGTTTGAAAATTTTTTTAAATTCTTTGTCGCGCCTCTATTCATTCCTCCCGTTTCTTCTCCCTTTCCTTGACGTTCTCTGAAATCCTTCACGCCGTTTCGTTTTCGTTCCTTGCTGCCATGGCTCCTGGCGTTAATGACATTGCTTCCTCCCTTTCCTCTCAGGATCTCGAGCAAATCAGGGCAAAATATGGCATCCCGGAGTCTGACTCGATGGTGGTTCCAGGAGCCGCAGAGAGGGCGTGCAACCCTCCTAGCGGATACATAACTGTTTACGAAGTTCACCTCAAAGCCGGACTTCGCTTCCCCGTTCCTTCGGAGCTCCTCCGTTTGATGAAGGAGTTGGCCGTTCCGTTTGCGAGGCTTCAGCCCAACGCCGTCAGGTACTTGATGTCCTTGTGCGTTTTTGCGCGTTGTCACAGTAAGGCTCTTGAGGCGGTCATGGTGAAGATCATGTTTCGCTTTAACCATAACCTCGATTGGATCGCCATGACCCCCCGCCCTGAGTTTCCTGAGATGAGCAATGGGAACCCAGATTACACCAAAAGGTGGAAGGACAGGTTCTTTTTCCTTAAGGCTGCTGAGGACTAGCAGCTCTCCTCCGTATGGGAAAATGTCGCGAGCAAATACGGCTCCGACATCACTGAAGAGGAAAGAGGAGCCGCCAAGGAGGTTACGGACTTGGTGATGGCGGACCTTGGCAGCTTCAACGTGGGGAAGAAGAACATTTGGTTATCCCCTGAAAAGCTAGCCGAAGCCAAGTGGGTGGCGCTGTCCGGAGATTCTGCCATTACAGCTTCGAAGAAAAAGAAGAAGAAGAAGCCGAGGAAAAGAAAGGGCCCTCTCGTTATCCGAAAGCCATCTGAGAGGCCTCCAAAGAGTCCACGGATTGAGGTCCCAGAGGATCCACCGAGCGTTGCTGTTGAGTCTCCGTCGAACGATGACTCCGTTATCGCCCCCATGGTTAAGGGGGCCATGAGGTTGACTTCCGGTCCTTCCGTGGAGTCTGGGGTTGCTGCCGCATCTTCCTCTAGCATCGAGGCCCATCCTGAGGTCTTAGCTGTCTCCGTGGGTTTCCCTTCTAACGACCCTGCAGCCTTTGATGCCCCGGGGGAGGCAACCTTGGATGAGGTCGTAGAGCCTCGTGGGATGGAGGCAACCGCCGCTGTTACTGCTGAGGATATCTTTGACATTATTAGTTGCGATGAGGCTGAGATCGCGGTCTTAGAGATCCCGGCCATCGCTGACGTCCCGGTGGTGGCGGAGCCCCCTATTCCTGAAGGTCCTTCCTCCGAGGCCGCTTTTGATGTTTCCGCAGTACCCGCTCGGGCCCGAGCCCTCAAGGGAGACTACCCCCACTCATGATCCTGTGGTATCTCAGGTACTTGGCTACCTTCCCATTTGCCTCACTTTCTGTTGACCACTTCTAAGTGGCTTTGGTTTCCTTTGCAACTCCAGGATCTGATCAATGGCCTTAGTCAACTGGTGGGCGAAATCGCTCGGTCTCGTTTGGAAGCGGAGTCTTCAAGGGCCGCCCAGGAGGAGAATCAGCGGCTTCACGCGGCACTTGCTGAGGCCACCGCAAAGAGCGCTTCATCGGAGGAAGCTCTGAGGCTCTTAGAGGTTTGATATGACTTCCTGCTAGAATGGAACCTTCAACTGGAGGAGACGTTAAGGACCTCGGTGAAGGTTGCTGACATGGCCCCCTGCTGGAGGCCAAGTTTTGGGATGGCATTCATCTATACCGCCGGCTGATGTAGGTCCTGTACCCACGGTTCCCGACTGCTGTGTTCGATCTACGTAACTCGAGCATCGCGCGCCCTGAGGATGTGTATGGTTTTCGAGGCAGGCCATTTCCTAGGTCCTCAGGCCCAAGCTCTTCAGCGAGCCCTCGCTCGTCAGACCAGCCGGGAACTTCGAGCCAAGGGGAGGACTCTTCATCTTTAGAAGAGCGATCCAGGGCCGTTCCACCTCAAGGTCCTGGCGAGGGCTAACCTTTTGTCTTTTATTTTTCCTTTTCCACTGTTGTACTGCTTGTATGAATAAAAAGGGGATTCTTGAGTTTGTCACAAGTGCCTCTCTCTCCCTTTTTTTTTTTACTCGGGCAGATCTGAGTGTTGCTTATGGCCTCCTGGGCCGCTCGGAGGAGCTCGAGTTTATGATATGACCTCTAGGGTCCGACCTCTGGGGCCGCTCGGTCACAGCCGAGTTTTTGTATGACCTCTAGGGTCCGACCTCTGAGGCCGTTCAGTCACAGTCGAGTTTTTATTTGTTGAGGATGACCCGCCTTTTACTGGTAGTATTTCCTTAGATGAGCGGCGTTCCAAGTTCGAGGTACCAGCTTGCCTTCCTGGGTGTGTAACTTATAAGCTCCTCCTCAAAGGATAGCCGAGACAAAAAACGATCCTTCCCAATTTGGTGAGAGCTTGTTTCTGCCGACTATTTTACCCGTGGCTTCCATGCTTCTCAGTACGAGATCCCTGACCTCGAATTGTCGCGCTTTTACCTTCTTTTTGTAATAGCGGGCCACCCGTTGTTGGTAGGCCGCTATCCTAAGCCTCGCCTGATTGCGGACCTCTTCGAGGGCATCGAGGCTTTCTCGGAGTCTCTGGCTGTTATCCGTTGGCTGAAGCACCCAACCTGGGGGCTTGTGAGGCATACTTCTATTGGGATGACAGCTTCGACCCCGTAGCAAAGGCTGAAAAGAGTTTCTCTTGTGGGCTCTCTGGGCGTTGTCCTGTATGACCAGAGGACTGAGGGCAGCTCATGTACCCACGAGTTCTCGGAAGATTGCAGCTTAGTTTTTAGCCTATGTAGGATCATGCAGTTTGTCACTTCTACCTGCCCGTTAGTCTGCGGGTACGCCACTGACGTGTGCACCAGGTTGATCCTCAAGCTTGCGCAGTACTTAGTGAATCGCTTTCCAGTGAACTACGTCCCGTTGTCCGTCACGATGCACTCTGGCACTCCAAACCTGCACACAATGTTCTACCGGAGGAACTCCGTCGCGTTTTGCTCTGTTATCCTGGCCAGCGGTACTACTTCCACCCATTTTGTGAAATAGTCTATTCCAACAATCAGGAATTTTCTTTGTCCAGGAGGGAGGGGAAATGGTCCGAGGATGTCGAGTCCCCATTGGGCGAAAGGCCACGGGGACTGTAGCGCCCAGAGATCCGTGTGGGGGCGATGACTCATGTTACTGTGAAGTTGACAACTTTCGTATTTGCGCACGAAATCCATGGCGTCATACTTCATTATTGGCCAGTAGTACCCTTGCCTCATAAGCTTAAAAGCTAGGTTCTTTTCCCCAACATGGGATCCGCATATTCCGAGATGCACCTCCTGTAGAGCGTACTCGGCTTCCTCTGGAGTGAGACACCTTAGGTAAGGGGCTGAGAAACCCCGTCGATATAGCTGGCCGTCCACGACTGTGTACCAGCCTGCCGTCTTCTTTATCTTCTTGGCCTCGTTTGGATCCTCGGGCAGCGAACCATCAAACAAGAACTTCAGGTAGGGAGTCATCCAGGTGCTTCCATCCGCGACTTGCATTATCTCCTACTCGGGGTCTTCAATGCTGGGCCTGCCCAGGACCTCTCGCATCCCCCTAGTGTACTGCTCAGGATCCCCTGAAGCCGCGGCTCGCGCGAGCGTGTCGACCTTGACGTTTTCCTCCCACGGGATGTGGATGAACTCGGCCGTTTTGAAACCCACGATCATGTCCTTAACCTTTGAAAGGTACTTAGACAGCTGCTCGTTGTTGACGTCGAAGTTTCCACGGACTTGATTGATGACCAACTCAGAGTCACTATAGATGATCAGTTCTTTAGCCGAGCATTCCTTGGCAAGTCGGAGTCCAACCAGCAAGGCCTCGTACTCTGCGACGTTATTTGTGGCCGAGAACCCCAGGGTTAGAAAGTACTTTAACTCCAACCCCTCAGGTGTGCGCAACACAATCCCTACCCCGCAGTCGTCCTTCATGGAGGAGCCGTCCACGTGTAGGGTCCAAGTAGACGCCCTGTTGAACCCATCCGTCGTAGCCTGGTCCTTGTCGTCATCGGGCGGCGCCGTCGTCTCGACGAGGAAGTCCGCGAGCGCCTGTCCCTTTAAAGCTGGCCTTGGACGAAACTCTATGTCAAATTTTCCCAGCTCAATGGCCCATTTAATCAGTCAGCACGAGATTTCTGGCTTCTGCAAGATGGACCTTAGTGGCTGGTCCGTCAAGACTACTATCTTGTGCGCTTTGAAGTACAGCCTGAGTCTCCTCGCGGAATAGACCAATGCTAAGGCCACCCTCTCCACAAGGAGCTATCTGGTCTCGGCGCCCGCGAGAGTCTTGCTGACGTAATACACGGGCTGCTGCTTGCCATGCTGCTCTCGTACTAATGCCGAGCTCAGTGCTGTGTCAGATACGGAGAGGTATAAGTATAACTCCTCGCCCTACTGGGGAGTAGCTAGGAGGGGCGGACTCGAGAGGTAGCCCTTGAGTCCTTGAAATGCATCTTCGCAGTCACCATCCCACCGGAAGTCCCGAGATTTTGTCCCCCTTAGGGCTTTGAAGAATGGCAGGTGCTTCTCTGCCGATTTTTCCAGGAAATGGGAGAGGGCGGCCACTCGCTGGGTAAGCTGCTGGACTTTCTTCACCGTTCACGGGGACCGCATGTCTAGGATCGCCTGAATCTTTTCTGAGTTTGCCTCGATTCTCCGGTGCGACACGATATAGCCCAAGAATTTTCCCGAGGCGACACCAAAAGTGCACTTACTGGGATTGAGCTTCATCCCGTGGGCCCTGAGCACATTAAAAGTCTCAGCCAAGTCTCCCACATGGTCGCCACTTACCCTGCTCTTGATGAGCATGTCATCGACGTACACCTCCACGTTCCTGCCTATCTGCTCTTTGAACATCTTATTCACAAGTCGCTGATAGGTCGCTCCCGCGTTCTTGAGGCCAAAGGGCATTACCTTGTAGCAGTATGTCCCTTGGTCTGTCATGAACGACGTGTGCTCCTCGTCCTCAGGACTCATTCTGATCTGGTTATACCCGGAGTACGCATCCATGAAGCTTAGGAGCTCATGGCCGGACGTCGAGTCCACTAGTTGGTCGATCTTGAGCAATGGGAAGCTGTCCTTGAGACATGCCTTGTTGAAGTCAGTAAAGTCTACGCACATCCTCTATTTTCCATTGCTCTTCTTTACCATGACAACGTTTGCCAACCAGTACGGGTATTGCACTTTTCGGACGAATCTGGCATCCAGGAGTTTTTTGATCTCCTCGCGGATGGCCACTAACTTCTCAGTGGAATAGTTCCTGCAATTCTGTCTAACCGGCTTGTGTCGAGGATCGACGCCCAGCTTGTGGACGATTATCTCAGGAGAGATCCCGGGCATGTCATTGGGGGACCATGCGAACACGTCCGAGTTCTCCCGCAGAAAACTGATGAGTTGGTCCCTTACTGTCTCTGAGAGCGAACTCCCTACCTGGACATACTTCTCCTGATCCGCGGGATCTAGTGGGACTCGGACCACTGGTTCTCCTGGCTGAGCGTGTTGCAAAGTGGCCTCGTCCCTGAGGTCGAGGTCTTCCATGAGCTGCGGGAGTGTTACTTGCTCAGTCTGCGCCAAGTAATCATCCGTCTGGTTGACTGGTCCCCGAGAACTTCTCCAACCCCATACGGGGTGGGGAATTTCATTTTGAGATGAGGGATGGAGGTTACCGCGCTGAATGCGGCCAAGCAAGGTTGTCCGAGGATTACATTATAGACCGAGGGCAGGTCCACAACGAGGAACGTGAGGACCTTGGACGCCTTCCTCGGGTATGTTCCCAGGGTCACCTCCAACTGGATGATACCCTGGATGGGCACTGGCTCGTTGTCCAATCCGTAAAGTGGCCCTTCTGGTGCCTTCATTCAATTTTTCTTAAGCCCTAATTTGAAGTAAGTATCAAGGTACAGCAAATTGCGAGAGCTTCTATTATCAATAAATACTCGTTTCATCTGGTAGTCATTTGTTCCGTCAGAAACGAGTGCGGTTACAACCAGGAGGTCGGAGTGAGGAGAAGTTACATGGTCTAAATCTCTACTGCTAAAATAGATAACATCGTCTTCACTCCTAAGCCTCGTCCTCGGCCTCTTCACTGCCATAGGCTCGCATCCATCTCCTCCCGCTGGCTGGCTGGAAACCATATTCACGACCCCCGCAGCCACTCGGTTCCTGGGGGGTTCAGCGTCTCCACCGTCCTCAGGCCAGGAGATTTGTCCGGGTCTCTGGAGGAAACGGTTGAGGTGACCCCTCCTGATCAGGTCCTCTATCTCCCTCTGCAGGGTCCTGCAGTCCTCCGTACTGTGGCCCCCGGAGCGGTGGTAGTCACAGTATTTCGACTGATCCCCGCCTTCCGGGTTCTTCAGTGGTTTAGGCCACTTCAGGAACTTCTCTCCCCGGATCTACATGAAGACACTGGTGCGGGAGTCGTTCAGCGGCGTGATATGTATAGGTCGCGGCTCTCTCTGAGATCTCGGCCCGGCCTTATGCTGCTTCTTTGATGTCTGGGGACCTTGGTAGTCCCCAGCCTTCCTTTTACCTTCCACAACCTTCTGCTGAGGGTGCTCGTCCCTCTCCAGCCTCTTCGCGTCGTTAGCCTCCTCGGCCGCGATGTAAGCTCTGGCCACAGACTCGGCCTCTATGAAGGTCTGCGGGCCTTTGTGGATGAGATGCTTGAAGAAAGCACCCCCTTTGAGAGCCGAGAGGAAGGCGTTTAACTTGACCTCGTCGGTCAGTCTCGGGATCTGCCTGGCCTCCGCCACAAACCGTGCCAGGAATCCCCGCAAGCTCTCCCTGGCCCCCTGCTTGATTCGAGTGAGGTGCCAGGGCTGCTTCTCAACCCTCCTGCTGGAGGCAAACTGGGACAGGAAGGCCGTCGCCAGATCTCCAAAATCGCGGATAGAGTCCGCGGGCATCCCATAAAACCATATCCGCGCATCCCCCTTCAGAGTCAGAGGGAAGCACTGGCACATGGTGGTCTCATCAAGGCCCTGGAGGTTCAGGTGCTCTCTGAAATGATTAAGGTGATCCATGGGATCACCACTACCGTCGTACACCTCCAGGTTGGGCATTTTGAATTTTGGGGGGAGCGTCCTCGTCCTGATCTCCGTAGAAAACGGAGACTGGAGCGCGTTGGCCCCTCCTCCGCTGCTTTCTCGCAGCACCGGATTCCATCCTCTTTCCGGCCTGTTCTCCACTCGAGGTGGGGCAGCCGTCCTTCTCTCGTTCAGGTAGTGCCTTAACTCGTAAGGCTCCTGGACTGCGCGGCGCTGTGGGGCCGTGCGGGCTCCTCTTGGGGGAGCATCTCGTGGAACCGCCTCCTGATCGTCGTGCTCGCGGCGGTTCCGTTGAGCCTCAGAGTGGCGCCTCTCGGGGCTCTCGTTTCGGACCCGAGAACCTGGTTGGTCCTCAACCCTCCGTGGTGCTCTGCTGCTGGAGGCCACCTGGGTCCTCGGGTTATCACGTCGACTGGGAGGTCTTTCGCGGCGACTGCCGCCTCTGTTCCCTCCCTGCGACGCCTCAGCCTGGGAGGCCCTGTCGGGAGCCCCCTGCTTGAGCTGATCAATTTTGGAACAGAGGGTGACGAAGGCCTGTGACATGCCGTCTACCTTGGCCGCCAAGCCCCTCACTACAGGGTCGGGATGATCCTCAACCTCAGCGCAGGGATTAGCGCCGCCGTCGTGTGAGGCCACCTCTCTGGGGGGTGCGCTTGCTTCGCCCTTGTGTTCACCATTTCGAGATTTGAAGCTTATGTTGTTGTGTACCTTTGAAAAATGTGAAAAGCAGAATTTCAGTCGCTTCCCACAGACGGCGCCAATGTTGCGTCTGGTGAATCTGGCCGTACGTTAGTCGAAACACGAGTGATTTCTCGAGCGAGCGGACGGACAGAAACGGGCAACACGAAGTGAGCGGAGCTCGAGTCAAGAAGAAGAAGTGTGAGGGCAATAGAAGAACGCGTTGGTTTACGTGGAAAACCCCTTAATCTGATGAGGGGTGAAAAACCACGGCAGCGGATGAACAGTTTGAGATATTCCACTATTGTGATGAAAGATACAATGGATGCCTGAGAAGCTGTTCGCCTTCTCAGGGTATTATAGTGTAGAGAAAATGGATTTCTTTCTTCACTCTCTCTTCTCTTTCCCTTAGTTCTTTTTCTCTTGAGGATTCTCTTGCTTGAGTGTAAATCATTGGAAAATTTAGAATCAGGACCCCTCCTTAGTAGCTAGGAAGGGGTATTTATAAGGATTTTGATGCCGTAAGGGAGGCGACACGTGGCGCTGGCGTGTCAGGGCTGCCCGTCACCATCGCCACTACTGTAGGTGCGGCTGTAATAGGGACACCTGTCACTGCCTGCAAATTCAGCGCTCAGGCACGCATGGCCTGCAGGTACGGCGTGTCAAGGACCGTTGGTTGCTGGTGGCAGCGAGTGCCATGCAAGTCATCTGAGCTGGCGCCTTGGCTATTTTGGCTTTTCTAGCGGTCCTCGTCCTTCGATGGATCACAGCGTCCTCTCGGGTTGCCAACGCCTCTATCGTTTAACTTGATTCTTCAGATGCTCGGGAATGGGTTAGTCATTTGGGCCTGATTTGGTTTGTGGGCCTTTTGGGCCAGCCTTCCCATGCGAACCTTTGAGTCTTTGATTGCAATTTTAGGCCTCGGCTTCCAAGACCCATCAATACTCAATAAGATATATATTTTTATATATGAATATATATCAAATGAAACATG
>JAODPA010064832.1:0-11029 GCA_025585075.1 Nepenthes mirabilis | reverse complement strand
TATAAATTATATATTTAATTATAAAAATTTATATACTTTTGATACGTCCTTTGATTCAAATTTTGAATAAATTTGGGTCCACTTAGTCGTTTGATTTCGACTCTGTTCATCGAGTGTGGACCCTACACACCACTACAACAAACGAGAGATCAGGTGTCGATGAGAGATTGTCCCACCGAAAATACTTCGACGTTCAAATCAGTAATCAGCCTTTAAATTTTTAAGAAGGTAAAAGGAATGAAAGCAATGAGAGGGTGAAGAGTGCTTGAGATGGAGGTTTTGCTCTCGACGTGAGAGGCTTTCTGCGACTCGTGAGGAACGTTGTCTCTCAGCATCGTGTTCACAAGGAACGTAATGAGAGAAAGAGAGTTGGCATTCTGCAAGCATATAAGCTTTCAGAATTATCAGAGTGTTGCATGAGCTCACAAGAACGTTTTCTAGCAGAGAAGTGAGCGTCTGTAGTTGGAGGAGTGAACGTGCCCTGGAGTGAAGATTTCATGGGCTTTTATAGATGGGATGCTGGGCGGCCTTCCTTGGGCAAGAAGGCTTGATTCCTGCATTCTGTTGGGATTGCTTCCTTTTCTAGCATGGAACTTTAATGGCGGTATCGGCTCCAGGGATTAATTGCCTTCCTTCTATGCTTTGTTACCGTAAGGGTTTGCTGCAGATAGGAAGAGAGATTTGGCTCTTTCCTTATAGGACGTGTGCTGAATCTATTGGTGCCAGTTACAGTGGAGATTGCTTTCTGGGAGGGCTCAAAATCAGGAAAGAGTGCTGTTGCTGATCGTGTACGGAGGTGTGGCCCCAACTGGGCCTGGCCCACGTGAGACGTGCTCTTAAGTCAGCCTACTGTGGTGCCTCCAGTTAATAGAAATATTGACCTTCTTTCGGAGCCTGTTGACTGCCCAACTTGGCCTTCCAACTGATCAATGGCTGGCGTTGACCGTCCAGGTGCGCACATGGGCCCTATTGGATCTGGGTCGTTCCTCCTTCTTAGGCCAGCCCACTATGGGCACTAGCCCCTTATGCTGGTGGTCTGAATTCTGACCTTTAGTATATTAATGATGGATCATGTTTGGTTGGCATCCGTCAAGATCTACTGGACTGGTGGCGAAAGCGTTGCTCGGAGTTGTTGACCGTCAAGGGTAAAGCTTAGAGAACTTCTGGATGTAGAGTTGGTCGGATTCGTTGACCACCTAGGCCACAATCCGAAGAACTGTTGAAGAAAATATTGACCAGATTTGTTGATCGTTCAGGACAAAATCCAAAGAACTGTTAAAGGAGATGTTGTCCAGATTTATTGACCGTCTAGGTCAAAATCCGGAGAACTGCTAAAGGAACTGTTAATCGGATTTGTTGACTGTCCAGGCCAAAATCCGGAGGACTCATGGGATTTAGAACGACGTGCCATCCTTAGCTGGCCTGCCAGTAAAAAAGGTGGCCACGTGTCTGCACACGGTAAATTCAAGATTTTGGTAATTAATGTGCCAGATGATCCGATTCGACTACACTCGTTCAGGAAACGTTTGTGGTAGCAATGATGGTGCACATTTACGAGACGATTAACGTGCTCGGAGTTCATACTTCCCTTTAAGTTGTCCGTCCGTTTAATTTTTAAATTTTTCACGCTTCCGATCCTTTTCATTGAGAAAATCCTAAGTGTTGTGCTAACTCCCTGCTCCCTTCCATTCCCATGGCTTATGTTACCGAAATTGCTTCAATCCTTAGGGAAGCTGACGTGAAGTTGTAGGTAGAGTACAACATTTTGAAGGAGATTATCTTCCGAGTCCTTGCCTAGGAAGATAGGACGTGCTTGCCACTTGAGGGGCTCGTTACCTTTTATGAAGCCCACTTGAGGAGTGACCTGCGCGTTCCAATCCCTGAGGAGTTGCTGGCGATTCTCACGACTCTCCAGGTTCCTATCGCACAAATCCACGTGAATGCCATGAGGTACTTGTGCACCTTCTACATATTCCGTCGTCAGCATTCAAGATGGCTGACGGTGGCGGTGGTTAAAGGGCTCTTTAAGTTCAACCAGGGTGCGGAGTGGATTTCCCTATCCCCACGTGGTGGTCTCCAAGTCAGTATTGCCATATACGCTTCCTTGAAGAATTGGCAGAACCAATACTTTTTTGTTGGTGTGGGTGAGTCCTGGCCGTTGGCCAGGGAGTGAGACAAGGTGCCCAAGGTTTACACTAGGACTCCTTCTGATGAGGAGACGGGGTCCCTGGAGTGGCTGTTCAAGCAGGTGGAGGACCATCTTGTGGAGCTCCGGAGAGACCACCTGGTCTCTCGTGCTGAGGTCAAGTAGGCCAAGTGGGGGCCTTCTTTCCCTGAGTAGAAAATGAGGAAACTAGGAGGAGGAAGGCTGGCACCCTCGTGATCAGAGCGCCACCCAGCGAGGGGTCTCCCGAAAGTCCAACGATGAAGAGAACGGCGACGGCGGCGGTGGTGATGCCTTATTCATCCTCCTCCCCTAAGCCAAGGAGTGTACTGGCTGGCCAATTTTCAAGAGTTGGGGATAGTTCTAGCTTAGGCAGCGTTGAGTCTGCCATTGAGGCCATAGGGCCGGACTTCATTCCTCCACCGGCTACGTCGTTCTGGCCCTGTCACAACAGAAGCGCCTAGCGCCATTAGAGTCTCCTACGGAGCCCACAGTGGAGCGGGCTGTTGATCCGTCGGAGGAGACACTATCTGGGGAACCCAAGGAGGCGCCCGCTGTGCCTCCTATTGTACTGATCACTATAATATCAGAGGAGCCTGTTTTTGGGGAGCTTCACGAGGCCCAAGGAGTACCAACTGCCGGCGAGCTTGCTCAGGCCGTTGGTTTGATTGTGGAGAGGCAGGAGGAGTCCTCCGCTAGGGAGCCGACGGGGACGAAGAACCTTTCGATAGAGCAACTAGAGGAGCCTGCGGTAGAGGCTATTGCTAGGCCTGCCCAAGAGGGTTCCATTTCTAGTCCTCTGCCGCCAGAGCCAAGATCTCGCGTTAGGCCAAAAAGGCTGGTGCGAAGGATTGGTAGGTATGCTCTTGCAATTTGACTTGTCTTTAATTTTGCCGTCATTGACACTTATCGTTTTCGCAGACTGATAAAGTTTCGAGCACAGTTATTAAGGCGCTGGGCCAGCGAGACATGGTGATCTCTGATAAGGATAAGGAGATCGCTTGGCTTGATAAGGAGTTGGAGGTGTTGAAGGCGGCGTACCGGGAAAACGCGGACACCCTAGAGTCTGTGCTGGTCGGCCTGGAGGTGGAGAATGCCAGGTTGAGAGAGAAAAATGCCAGCTTGAGGGAAGCGATAGTGACTGGCCTGGTGGAGGAGAATGACCGGCTGAAAGAGGAGAACACTCGCCTGAAAGAAGAGGCAGAACGGGCCACGAGGCGCATTAACCAATTTGCAGGGCAGATGAACACCTTGGAGAATGAGTTGAGCATTCGCATTCGCCCTCACGAGGTCTCCAACATGCTGCTGGCACGATTATGAGAGGGGGTCAATATCAGCCGATGCATTGCATGGCTGATTGACCCCAATTTTTCAGTGGAGTATCTCAGCCCAGAGAACCGTTCTAGACGGTGTTGCGAGAGCCTCGTGGGGGAGCCCAGGAGCGGTCAAGGGCCACCACCGCCTCCCTCTGAGAGCTCCGCTCCTTAGTTTTTGTACTCTTATCATCCTTTTGCTTACTAATGTAATTTCAATGCAAGTAATAAAACGAGCAACTATTTTATCATTGTTGAGTGTTCACCTTCATTGTTGTTTCCATTTTTTGTGTTTGTTTGCTGTGTTGACCAACCAACTTGGTGTATTACTCGCGAGTTGGCCGTCCTCCTTGCTTGAGGCATTACTCGTGCTTTCTGGAGGACTAGAGTCCTTGTGAAAGCACCAAGGCGGATTTTGACGTCAGCCCTATTTGATACTCGCGCGTGAGTAAATGGCTTGGTGGGGCTGCCCGAGCGTTGACTTGGGCGGCCCACTTTCGGGAGGAGTTCTTTACTCCTATCGACCGTCATTGACTGATCACGCTATCCCCTTGTAAATGAAATTGTCATGTGCCCTACTTGAACCCTCTAAGATTTTTTGACCGCGAACGAGCCAATTGGATGATCAAAGTTTAGATACAACCGCTTATGGGCCTCCTGGATGACCAGGGTTTAAATTCTACCACTTATGAGTCGCTCAGATGATCGAAGTTTAAATACAACCGCTCATGGGCCACCTGGATTACCGGAGTTTAAATATGACCGCTCATAAGCCGCCTGGATGACCAAGGTTTAGTAACGAACAGGTGAAAACCCGTCCGACTGAGAGGCAATCTAGGTCGCTTAGCCCTACAACAAAAAGACATACATACGTACAAACATGTACAAAAAGGGAGAAAACAAAACGTAGCATACAAAAGAGGATATTTGTTTTATTAACTAAAAATTAAGTATGTACATTTATATGCAGACACATGAATGACCTACCTGGACCCTTATTAGAAGTAACGTTTAAGGTGGATTGCGTATCACTTTCGCGGAGCCAACTTGCCGTCTTGGTTTTTGAGTTTGTGTACTCCTTTCCATAGGACGACGGAGATTAGGAAATGTCATTTCCAATTTCGGGAAAGCTTATTCCGATTGATGACTTTCCCTATAGCCTCAATGTTTCGCAAGACAAAGTCTTCAACGTTGAACTGCCGTGCTTTTACCTTCTTATTGTAATAGCGGGCAATTCATTATTGGTAGACTGCAATCCGCATCCTGGCAGCGTTGCGGGCTTTCTATAATAAGTCTAGATGTTCCTGGATTTTCTGAGAGTTCCCTTGTTAGTCGAAGGATTCGACCCTAAAACTTAAAAGCCCGATCTCAACCAGGATTACCTCTTCAGTCTCGTTGTAGAGACTGAAGGGTGTCTCGCGAGTTGGCTCCTTTGGAGTCCTCCGATATGACCAAAGGACAGAGGGTAGCTTATCCACCTAGGAGCCCCCTGCGTCCTCCAACTTGGTCTTAAGACCTTGGAGTAGCGTGTGGCTCATGATCTCCACCTGTCCATTCGCTTGAAGGTATGCCATCAAAATGTGGACCAACCTAATACTTAGACTAGAGTAATACTTGGTGAAGTGTTTTTTAGATAATCAGGTTCCGTTGTAAGTCACTATGACCTCTGAAACGCCAAACTTGCTAATTATGTTCTGGCGAATGAATTCAATAGCGTTGTACTCCGTGATATTGGCCAGCGGGATAGCCTCGACCCGCTTGGTGAAGTAGTCAATGCCTACGATAATAAAGTTTCTTTGTCCCGTTGCAATGAAAAACGGACCGAGAATGTCAAACACCCACTGTGTAAAAGGCCAAGGAGCTGGGAGGGATTTCAGCTCGCCGGACGGCTAGTGGTGAAGATTGTAGTGAAGTTGGTAGCTCTCACACTTCTTTGCAAACTCGAATGTATCATTCTTCATTGACAGCCAATAGTAACCCTGTCACATGGTCTTAAATGCAAAGTTCTTGCCGCCGACGTGTGATCCATATATCCCAAGGTGAATTTTGCCCAAGGAGTGTCGGCCTCCTTGAGGGTGAGGCACCGAAGGTACGTAGTCGAGTAGTCACGGTAATATAGCCGTCCATCGACTACAGTGTACCAACCGGCGGTCTTCTTAATCCCCAAACTTCATCCGCATATTTTGGGAGTGCCTCGTCCGCAAGGTACCTTTGGTATGGTATCATCCAATTTTCCACCCTAGAGACCTGTATCACTTCCTATTTCTTTGTGTTGGGAGCGCTCAGAACCTCCGGCATGTCTCTCGAGTATTGTTTTGGGTTTTTGACCGTCGCTACTCTAGTCTGTTGGTCAGCCTTCTAGTTCTCAGTTCTTTGTGCTAGGACGTAGACCAGGGTTAGCCTGTTGAATCTCTGAGCGGCTTTCTTTACTTTGGCCAAGTACTTGGCTAAGTGTGGGTTGCTCGCCCCAAAGCTCCCGTTAACTTAGTTGACGACCAGTTTAGATTCGCTATAAACTGTCAGTCGCTTAGCTGAGTACTCTTTGGCCAATCTTAATCCAGCTAATATGGCTTCGTATTCGCCAATGCTGTTAGTTGTCAAAAAGTCAAGTCTAAGGGAGTACTTCACCTCAAACCCGTCAAGGGTCCTAAGGACCACCCCAGCACCGCTGCCCGAGTCCGTAAATGATCCATCTACGTTGAGGACCCATTCCGGTTCTCCCTCGTGTTGTTTAGAACTCTTAGTGGGCTGTTCTTTGAGAATTGGAGTCGTGGTCTCGACGATAAAATAAGCAATAGCCAACCCCTTAATGGCCGGTTTAGGTCAACATTCAATGTCGAACTCTCCCAATTCGATAGCCCACTTTATCAACCGTCCAGAAACGTTAGGTTTCTCAAGGATACTCTTCAGAGACTGGTCAGTGAGAACAATCACGCGATGAGCTTGGAAGTAGGGTCTCAGTTTTCAGGCGGAGAAAACAAGCGCCAAAGCCAATTTTTCTGCATGCAGGTAGCGCATCTCTAGGCTAGTCAACGTCGTGTTCACATAATAGACCAGCCACTGAATGTCAGAGTCCTAGTGGATGAGGACGGAGCTAAGAACGTCTCTGACACCGCTAGGTAGAGGTATAGCTCCTCTCTATCCTTGGGTGGTGTTAGTAACGATGGGTCGGTCAGATACTACTTCAATTCATCGGAGGCTGCCTGGCACTCCGCCGTCCATTGGAACCCGTTTGATTTTGTCCCCCTTAGAGCCTTGAAGAATGGTTGGTACTTGTCACCAGACTTAGCTAAGAAACGGGATAAGGTTTCCAGTCGTCCGGTTAGCCGCTGGACATGCTTGACGCTCCGCGGTGGAGCCATGTTCACGAGAGCCTTGATCTTCTACGGGTTTTCCTCGATCCCTCTCTGAGAGTCGGTGAAACCCAGGAACTTCTCCAAGGCTACTCCAAAGACGTACTTGGCTGGATTCATTTTCATTTGATGTGCGTGGAGCACCTCGAATGATTCATCCATATCGCGAATATGGTCGTTGGTGGTCATGCTCTTGATGAGCATGTCATCGACGTACACTTCTATATTGCGGCCGATCTGCTTCTCAAACTTCTTGTTCACGAGCCGCTGGTAAGTGGCTCCCACATTTTTTAGGCCAAAGGGTATTACCTTATAACAATAAGTGCCCTGGTTGTCATGAATAAGGTGTGCTCCTCGTCTTTTGGGTTCATCCGGATCTGGTTGTAACTCGAGTATGCATCCATGAAGCTCAACTACTCGTGTCCGGATGTAGAGTTTACCAGTAGGTCGATTCTAGGCAAAAGAAAGCTGTCTTACGGGCAGATTTTATTAACATCGGTAAAGTCGACGCACATTCGTCATTTCCCGCTGCTTTTCTTCACCAGAATGACGTTGGAGAGCCAGTTTGGGTACTGGACCTCTCTGATGAAGCCGGCGTCCAGCAGCTTCCTCACTTCCTCCTGGATGACGACCAACTTCTCCACAGAGTAGTTTCTCCACTTCTGCCTGATCGATTTGCGGTCGGGATCGAGGCCCAACTTGTGGACCATTATTCCGACCGGAATTCCAGGCATATCAGCGGGAGTCTATGCAAAGATGTCCGCGTTTTGTCAGAAGAATGTGATCAGCTTGTCCCGCAGTTTACCAGTGAGTGAGCCGCTGATCTGCACACACCTCTTCGGATCCTCCGAGTTTAGTGAGACTAGATCGGTTGCCTTCCAAGACTGCACTTGCTGTAAAGTCTTTTTATCTCAATGGTCGAGTTCTCCTGCTGGTCTAGTGCTGCCACTATATGCGATTTGGGACATGTAATATGTCCACCTAGTGACTTGGTCACCTAACACTTCACCCACACCATATGATGTTAGAAATTTCATCTTGAGGTGCGATATCAAAGTGGCGGCTCTGAATGCTGTTAGGCACAGGCAGCGTAGTATAGCATTGTATACGGAAGGTAGGTCGACTACCAAGAAGGTGAGTGTACAACTCTCCATTCTCGGGTACGTGCCCAGAGTGACCTCTAATTGGATCGTCCCTTGGACAGGTACCGACTCATTGTGAAGACCTATAACGGTCCTTCGGTAGGCTTTAACTGACCATTTTGTAAACCAAGTTTAACAAACATATCAAGGTCAAGCAAATCAGGTGAATTTTTATTATCAATGAATACTTATTTCAACTGGTAGTCGATATTACCGCCCGAAATGAATGTGGATGTAATAAGGGGATCTGCATGGGGGGAGCTTACATGTATTAAATCATTGTTGCTAAAGCTAATGACATTATCTGCGGTGCGCTACTTCTTCCTTCCAATCTACTGCTCCTTGTGGGCTGCCAAATTCTTGACTGATCGGGTCGTGATCATATTAACCACTCTTACTGCAACCCGATTCCCTTCTCCGCCTGCAGTGCTAAAGCTCTGGCTAGGGTTCTTGATGAACCTGGTAAAGTGGCTTCCTCGGATCAGCTCTTCTATCTCTGGCTGGAAAGTTTTACAATCCTCCGATGAGTGTTCGGAAGATCGATAAAAATTACGATACTTAGCTAGATTTTCTCCCTCCGCTTTCTTAAATGGTTTTGGCCACTTAAGAAATTTCTTCCCACGGTTCTGCATGAGGACATTCGAACGTGTCTCGATTAAGGGCGTCAGGCTGATCGGCCCGTAATCCTTGCGCTCTGGTTGTTCAGTCCTGTGGTGCTTCCTGCATTAGTGATTGCCGCCGTTGAACTTTCCGTTTCCTTCTCCCAGGAATGAGCGAGACTATTCGATCCGCTTGGAATACTTAGTCTCCTTGGCCTCCTTTGCAACCGCGTAGGTCCGGGTGATGGACTCCGCCTCCCGGAAGGTTTGCGAATTCTTGTGCGCCAAGTGCTAAAGAAATCCCCGTACGTCAACACAGAGATGAAACTACCCGACTTCATCTCCTCCGTGAGCTTGGGGATCCGTTTGTCCTCCGCCACAAAGCGATCCAGAAAATTTCATGAATTCTCTCCCTATTTCTACTTGATATGGGAGAGGTGATAAGGCTGCTTCTCTTCTCGACGACAGGAGGCGTATTGTGCCAAGAAGAGGTCAGTTAGCTCCTTGAAACTCCTGATCGAGTCTGAGGGGAGGTGATGGAACCATATACAAGCATCCCCTTTCAAGATAAGCAGGAAGCAACGGCACATTATTGTGTCCTCCAACCCTTGCAGACTTAGATAGGCGCAAAAATGATTGAGGTGATCCACCAGATCAGTATTCCTATCGTATGAATCAAGGGATGGCATCTTGAATTTCGCCAGCATCAGAAGGTTCATGATTTTGACGGTGAAAGGAGATCTGTCCATGTCAATAGTGTGCTCGTCATCTTTGAACATGCAGTTTTAGATCTTCTCCAATCTTGGATCAGCCCGAGCAGCATTGGCTGATCTTTTGAAGTTAAGATAAATCTTCAACTCCGTTTTTTCTCTGATGTGGCCAGTAGCCGACCGGGTATTGCCACCAGTAGATCAGATGACCAGGGAGGCTCCCTCCTGAGCCTGGGTCCTAGTCTCCACCCGTAAGTATCAGGGGTTCCTTCGTTTTGGGCTTTCTTCTTGAGTCATGCTACCTGAGCGCTCTTAAAGCCTTGGCCGGCTTTGGATGCATGAGGACTCCGGCGTCTGAATATTGGCCGACCTTCTGAATTTTTTACCCTGTTTCTTCTTCCTCTAACCTCCTCTCCTGGATGCCAGTACAGGGACTGCCACTAGCGGAGCCCCCTGTAGTGAGTGCTCCTGGTTGGAGTAGAGCATTTGGAGTATCTTATTTGTATTCTTCATGTACTCCACCAGATTTTAAAAGAAGGGTGCAAGTACCCTGTTAACCGTCCCGTTGACCATGGCATCGGCAATGTGGTCTTGGTCGGGAGAGGTCATGTCTCTAGCAAACTCGCTTGCTTAAGCTCTCGTGGTCACCATTCTGGTTAGCTTAGAAGGTGAAATTAAGAAAGGTTTCTAAAAGAAGTGGTTAACCTTTTGTAAGCGTTCCCCAGATGGAGCCAATGATGCGTCACTGGATCCAAGTTTCAAACAGATTTAGGTCCACTTAGTCGCTTGAATCTGACTTCGTTTACCGAGTTTGGACCATGCACACCACTACAATGAACGAGAGGTCAAGTGTCGGCGAAAGGTTATCCCATCGAAAATGCTCCGACACTCAAATCAGTAATCGGCCTTCAAACTTTTAAGAAAATAAAGGGAATGAAAGCAATCAGAGGGTGAAAAGTGTTTGAGATGGGGGTTTTTCTCTCGATGTAACGTGAGAGGTTTTCTACGACTCGTGAGGAACGCTGTCTCTCAACACTGTGTTCTCAAGGAATATAATGAGAAAGTGTGTGTTGGTGTTCTGTAAGCGTAGAAGCTTTCAGAATTATCAGAGTGCTGCGTGACCTTACAAGAGTGTTTTCCAGTAGAGAAGTAAGCATCTGTAATCTAAGGAGTGAACATGCCCTAAAGTGAAGACTCCATAGGCTTTTATAGATGGGATGCTGGGCGGGTTTCCTTAGGTAGGAAGGTTTGATTCCTACATTCTATTGGGATTGCTTCCTTTCTTGGCATGGAGTTTTAATGGCGGTAACGGCTCCAGTGATTAATTGCTTTCCTTCTGTACTTTGTTACCATAAGGGTTTGATGCAAACAGGAAGAGAGAATCTGATGCTTTCCTCATGGGACGTATATTGAATCTGTTAGTATCCGTTACAGTGGAGATTACCTTTTGGGAGGGCGCAAAATCAGGAAAGAAAGTCGTTACTGGTTGTGCACGGAGGTGTGGGCCCAATCTGGCCTGACCCACGTGAGGCCTGCTCTTAGACCAGCCTACTGTGGCGACTCCAGTCAATAGAAATATTGGCCATCTAACTTGGCCTTTCATCCTGCCAACGAATAGCGTTGACCGTTCAAGTATGCACATGGGTCATTGTAGATTTGGGCCGTTCCTCCTTCTTAGACCAGCACACTATGGGCATACCTATCAAATTTGGTAAACATTGATAAACTACATATAAACTTTATATGTT